>JAMKCH010033815.1:0-44172 GCA_023653785.1 Ophioderma brevispina | reverse complement strand
AGTAGTAAGTTTTAGTAGTTATAAATTAACAACTTTATTATAGATAAATCTTTGATATTGACACTAATCGTGTTTGAATAGATTGATTTAAAAACAACAATTAAATAATACTTTGTTCTAAAATTTGTAATACAAGTTCACCAGTGTATTGTTGATTATCAGGAGTTTGGAATCGTGATAGTTTTTGAGATGGTTTTGGCCTTGTCACGTGACCGTAACACTTTTTAATTCGGTTTTTTTTTAAATTACAAACTCCGTTTCTTCTCAATTGTTTTAAAATGTTTGTAATTGTAAAACTTAAAAAAACTATTACAATTGGTCTTCAACTGTAAAAATTTGTTGGGTGCTATTACTAGTGCAGATGTTGCCAAAATACAGAAAAAAAAAGTTTCTGAAAATCAAGTGACAACTTTGCAGAGTCAGTACTTTCCAATATACAAGGTTCAATTATAAAATGAAAAATGTAACTGAAAATTTATATCATTTTTGTATTTAAATGCAAAAGCACTTGAATAAAAAGTCAATGAAATTTAATGACAAGGTCAGTTTTGAATGCTAAAATAAGTTATTGCTGATTTGCTGTATTACACGGGACAGATGTTACTTTTCAGTTAATTTTGTATTGTCAGCATCCTTAAACACCCATCGGCAAAATTTTCAACACATCCCTAGCATTGACGTAATCACAACAGATTTGCTTGTCATGCGTTTTTACATAACTGGCGATGAATCCTGAGCCCATAAAGTTGGTCATTTGAACTGTTCAATTCTTAGTACATTTCCTTTTAGTAACAATATAATATGTATTAGATTTTTTTAGGTTGGTATATTAAACAATTGTATTTAAACACTTGCCTTAGGAACGCTCACAACCTTGTGTTACAAGGGCGTAACCATCACTATTAAAAACATCAATGTCTCTATTCTTAACATTCATCAAAAACTGCCAAATTTTAATACGATTACTAAATTTAGCTTTAGAGCAGGGGTTCTCAACAGGGCGGGGGCCCGCGGGCCAGATCTGGCCGCGAAGCTTTGTGGGTTGGCCCTTGAACTTTTGAAATCTACGGCAACAATGCAAAGAATGGTGCTCTGGCCCCGCGAGCATGAATAAGTTGAAATTATCAAGCCCGCCATGGCCAATGAGCCAAAATAGTTGAGAACATCTGCTTTATAGCTTGATACGGGGTAAGGATTGAGAAGTGATACATGGTACCTGTTTCAACTAAATTTTTGTTACATTTTTAATCGAAATTGAACACTGCCACTGCGTAATACACCAGGTCTACAGGGATGATCCACTCCAGTAGGTCATTTTTGTCATGAGAAATCCTTAGACAGGTTTGTTGTTGTAGGAATCCTTAGAAACAGGTCCATTCTCACAAAAAAATTGCCTCAAAACACAGTCAAAAAATGGCCCCCCCAGATTTTTTTTTTTGAAATGGGTATATCGTGGATATTTAAGCCAATCCTTAGAATGGGTACTGGGTACCCTTTTATTAAACCCTCCCCTTAGAATGGGGGAGCTTTCGGGTCGCTCAAATGCGCACATCTCGACCAACCAAATCTGAGGATCCCCCTCCCCCCTCCGATATCACCGCGGCATACCAGTTTTGGGGGGCAGGGGGGCACGTTGGCCCCCCCACGCGCGATGTTCTGTCGGTACATCAAGTTCGGCGTTACATTGTTTATACGAAGCTGTAATGTTGTTTTGAGGGTGTGGGTGCATGAATATCCTCAATAATATGAAATACCGATGAAGCTTTAATCTCATCATCCATTGTGTCACACGTGTCGGTACATTCACAATCTTTGTCCCTCGTCAACAAAATCCTGGCTACGCCACTGGGATATCACCAACGTGAATGACAACCCCACGACTTGAGAAACATTTTAGAAATGACTGCTGCTTAATCTCACTTTCAAGACATGTATGGCAGGGGATGTGCCACAGGAGTTTGTACACGACGTGTGACGTATCAGGTGGCAAAAAAAAAAATCGAAAATACCCTTCCGCACAATATGACAATTGCAACATAGTGTCATTTTCTAGAGACAACAAAAGCATTGTGTTTGACAAAAACAGTGGTATTTTTAACTTCACACCCAATTTAATTGTCTGTTCGTTGGCCATCTCCTCCTTTTGTCATTAAATAAACCACCACGTCAGCGGGGTAGTACTAAGAATATACCCGAATGTGAAGCAGAAAAATCATAATGGAACCATCATTACACAGGTATGTAAATCCCTATCTTCCAGTGGTGTGTATGTATCTATGGGTCTTCCACTGTGGGATAAATTTTCGGGGGGTCTTTTCAGTTTTTTTTTAATGTAATGCCAAGACTGTATTGCTGAACAAAGTTTACATTACTCATTTTTATTGCATAAGTGTGTGGGGAGTGGTCATGGAAAGCGTCCACATTTCGCCAATAGTCAACCTTTCTTCTCAAACGTTATTTCTAGAACACCTACCTGTTATTATATCACATTATTAAAATTCATTAATTCATCGTTTACTCATTCATTTACTCACTCCTCCTATTACTACTTAATTACTAAATCAATCTCTCTAGACATTGAATTAATCCTACATTAGGGGTTTGCATGTGTGAGTTGAGTGTACGCGCGAATGCTGCTTTCACCTTCAGCATTCCTGTTGGAGCCCAGTCATGGAAAATTGAAGAATTTTAGTTTGAGCTGCGAAGTGGATCATGCGCAGATACCTTGTGAATAACTTTGTGCTTGTTTGCTTTATTAAAATCGCGCATCTCAACACCTGCTGTCCTGCTTTGGCTTGCATGCCGGATGTGGCGGCGGTTTTTCTTCTTGCCTTCAGCCGCCCAAAAGACGCCCAATTTGAAAAAGTGTCGTCCAATTTCGTGGTTTTCGTCGTGTAATGGAACAAAAGTAGAAGTCGGTGACCTCATTTTTTTATTTCAAAATTTTTTGAAGAACGACATCGGGAGCTCAACATATTTAGAAATACAAAGTTTTTGTTATCGAGAGGTTTTTCTATTTTGTAGGCGATCTAAACGTCAAATTTTGACTTTTCCTCATAACTTGCGTGGTTGAAAAAGTGACAACTACCTTTTTTTGTTTTGGCTATACTCAAAAACAAAGTTTGGTGACCGCCCCTTTTTTTATTTCGATCCTTAATCAGCACCGTTGTATACATATATGTGAAGTTCTGGAAAATTTGTATTGAGTAGATTGATAACCCGTACAAAAACCCCTTAAAGGGGCATTTCGTGATCCACAACCTCGTCCTCTGACTTTACCTCAAAAAAGTTGAGATTTTTATATCATCTGAGCCATTAACATTAGTAATCCATGTGTACCTCACCTCACCTGCAAATTCGGTCGTGTCCTGCGATAAATTCACAATTTTGGTATTTTCTGTCGTGAACAGAAAATCCAACCCAAGCGCCTACTGGGACTGTGAGAAACAAACAATTGCTCATAACAAAAACCACAAGATCAGAATCACTCAAATTTTGTGAATAAGCTTTTCTAAGGATATCTACTGAACAATAATAAAACAAGAGTGCTGAATCGCCGAAATGCACCTTTAATTTAAGTGAACAGGCAAGTTCCTAACTTCCCAAAATGAGGCCAAGGCAGAATCACAAGTACTTTTGTAACGTGGATCTAAACAAAATGCAATTAAGACTACACAAGTAAAAACTAACGTTTATACTTTATAAACCGTTTCAACGCGTTTAGATTTCAATATAGCCTTCCCTTCATTTTCTTTATTTTACAAACACTACTCAATTTTATAAATGGCCTCTAAACGTTGCAACCTGTTTAAACACAGTAAATGTTCAAAACGTTGTTTTGATAAATTAAATAAATGCTGATTTTATATATGCAAAATGTTTCTTTTAAACAGCTACATTTAATTTTAAAGCTAACCATTTTAAAATAAACGGCTATCCATTTTAAGGGAAACACCTACGTTTAAAAACTAAATTCCGTTTCAATGAAAACATCAATTGCTTATCATAGACAACTCTCCAATATGAATAGTCGGGAAATGTGCCATGTATGTGTCATGCTCATGCCAGTAGGCTGTTCCTTTGGTACACCGCAAGTCAAGTAAGGACATTTTTTGTGAGACTGCTATTCATGATGGACAGACTGAAATTTTACGTTTCCAGTGCTGCCGTTAAATTAGGAATCAGGGATCCCGAATCTAAATTATAAAATACCTTCTTTGAATGATGCATGGCACTGTGATGCACACTTTGAGCATACTGCGCAAGGTATAGTTTACTATCTGACTTCTTCTTCTTCCTTGCGTACGAGGCAGCAGCTAAACATGTTGGAAGCGTTGGAGCCAACTCAAACTGTTGGTTGGTTGGGGTTAGAGAAATCTATGTCCACCCCGGCGGACGAAAGGTAGGGCACTCCTTGAAATTGTGATCCGCAGTCTGTGATGGGTAACCACATTGGCAGGCTGCCGATGGCCGCAGCCCCCATCGGTGCATATTGCTGTTGAAGCGACCGGACTCCTGTGCGAATCCGTTTAAGGTGAACCCATTCCTTGTGGGGAGATTGCTAACAGGTTGTAGTTCTGTCATTAGGTGTGATAGAGAATTGGTCTGGTCTTGGAGTATCTCGCCAGGCAGTATTCCATGCCTGTAAGATGTTGAATGGGAAACTGGAGATTTAGCGCGGCGTGTCGGCAGAAAGTTCGGCGAGAGCGCAGTCTCTGTCTACCGAGTGTGTGATTCTTTGACGGTATTATGCAGCAGGTGCCTGTTGTCCAGCAGGGCCTTAATTCACTAGTTTGTGCGTGGTGGTTTCTCGCTAGCGAAGTGCTGTCAGGTGGGGCAATGCCTGAAAGCACTGTAGGAATCAGATGGAGTTAAGGAAACGGAGGCACCAGTGATTGGTTCTCAAGGTCTCGTTGAGTACAGTAGCCAGCTTCTTTGTGTGAGAGCTGTTGCACAATGCTGGGGCAGCATATTCAGCAGTGCTGTCGACAGAGCCAAGGCAGTGCTGCGTAGGGTCGTTGGGCTGGCACACCATGAAGATCCAGCAAGTCGGCACAGGAGGTTTATTCCTTCCTCGAAGATACCTTGGCGCATACGGACCGCGGTGCTGCCGGATGTAGCTGAAGCTGCCAGCCTGGCCGGTCAAGCTTGACTCCTAGGTAGGTGGTGTAGGATTTATGGCAGAGGCGCTCCTTGAGGTTGATTTGAAGCTGACGATGAGCCTCTTTGGTGTTGAGGTGTGAGGCAGAAGCGGTGGTCTTGGCTTCACGCAGCTTCATTCTCTCCAGGTCTTCAGGTATGCTGCAAGTAGGGCCCTGTCTGTAGTAAGTGTGCATGCTTTCTACTTCTGTCCAGTTGCTGTCCCGAAGTGGAGTAGGGGCAGCTCGTCGGCCGTAGCCCCTATGTCAGATGTTGTTTGAGGTAATTCCTCTGATATACAAGTTGAACAGCATAGGAGCCAGTCAGATCCTTGTGGTACTCCTTTCCTCAGACAACGCAGGCGACTACCTCTGTCCCATCACTGGTCTGGTAAAGCTACGTTTTGCAAGCCTGTTACATTGAATTGTACAAGGTGACAATCCGGGATGGTCCTGAGAAACTTGGAGTGTCAGGCCCTGGTGCCACACGTGTCGCATGCTGCAGTAAAGGTCCACCAAGATGACGTCTGCCTTACGGACTTTCAAAGCTTTTACATCTGGTGGACAGTGCTGCCGGCCCGGCGAAATCTGCAAATTGGTCGTCAGGCAATGGGGTTCGTACGACGGGCTCCAGCCGGCCAGGATCATCCTCTCAAGATTTGAAGTAGACACACAGTAGTGATATTGGCGTTGTTAGGGCGATTTCGAAGGGCTTTTTTGGTTTTAGGGAGTGCGATGATAGTAGCTCTCCTCCAGATCATGGGTAAGGACTGGTTGGTGAGGCCACCAATAATGTAGAACTCCTGAGCCCAACTAGACATCGTGTGCCGCATTGCATCAAGAACTCCCCTGCTGGTAATGTTTATCATGGCCCTGAGCCTTTCCCTCTTTAGTTTGGGCTTGATAGGCAGAGGTAACCTCATCTAGTGAGAAGGGTGTTGAAAGTGACCCGTCACGCCAGGGGCTCGAGAAGTTTGGTGATCTCTCTTTTTTGACAAGATGCGAGTGTGATCCTATCAATGTTCTTGACACGAACGTTTGCGAGGAGTTTGCTCAGTCGATTGCGTGGCCGTCACTGGACATTTCGATGGTTTTGAAATTCTTCCGGTGAGGCGGTTTATGTTCTTCCAGGCCTTCCTGTGGAGTGGGTGAAGTTTGATTCCTTGTCGAGTTTAACTAGACAACTCCCAACACCAACAGGCTCAACCTCGCAATTTGAAAATGAGATGGAGGGGGGCACTCTTCAAAATTGTGCTATTATTGCTTGAAATATTTTGGGCCAAATAGTGATAAGAAAATCTCACTAGTAACCGTACTCTGGTACTCTCAGTAACAGTGTTGTGGGACTCGAGTCTCGCTTTTTTGAAAGACTCGGACTCGGACACCCGGGACGCGATTCCTGGGCGGGACGTCGGCCCGAGTCTTTAAATGTACCCTGTTTTAGCTAATCAAACTTTTTATTTCGGCGTTGAACTTCAATACTTGTGCAACGTTGAACTCAAACATCGGAACAAGAAAAGTATCGATTGTAAAATTTTGTCAAGTACCGACTACCGCAGATCAACTATTTGGACAACCTCCCCAGTTGTTTAGGTTCCTGCCACATGTATCTATCGAAAGTTCTTGCTTTCCAACCACACTTATCGACTCTATTCAATTTATTTTGTACCGTTCGGTTAATTGATAATTCTAGTTTTAGTATTGATCTAAGAAATCGAATCTTTCATTTTACGCCCAAGAATATTATCAAATTTTAGACCGATGTGTGTATTGTGTTGTGCGGCGTAATACTAACATAATAAGTTCAATGACAAATCTCGTCTTTTCATAAATGATAAACAATACAAATATTTATTGCACGTCAATGAAATGGAGCTTTGAATTTATTACAAAATTAGTATCTGTTAAAATCATGCCAGAAGGAATGTAATTGCAACTAAAATAAACACTCCAAATCCAGAGAAATGGTTTTAAAATATTGCACTATCTTTGTGCATTTACTAATTGTTGAATTCAATAAAAATTTGAATTTGGAAGCAAAGTATCAAGGTGTTAGTATGAAGTTGCGTTTCATGATACGGTTCTCTTCTAAACAAACAATAGTATGTCGAATGTTATTCACTTTATCTTAAAGCCAGAACTTACTGATCATAACTTCCCCCATTACGTAACTGTTTTCGTATCTTTTAGAGTTTCTTTATGACGTTAATCCCTCTTTAAAGGATTTCATATCTGTTCAAATGTGAATAAAAAACTTATGTTTATCTAATTCTTTCACCGTTTTCACTCAACAAGAAAGTGGCACAAGCTGGAGTTATCTCTTGATTGAAACAAGCAAATGAGATGAAACAAAAAATCCTGGAAAGCCTGGTCTTCTCTCTTTAATGTGATGCAAAACGACTTACTTATGTTGAGATATAATATTGAAAAAAAAAAAAAAAAAAAAATGTATAACTTGTGTCACAGCCCTGAAATAAAACAAATATGATGAAGGACTCAGTACTTTTGTCATTGCTTGTATATTTCGTTATATAAATGCAACATATACCTCTCTGAAGGTGCTTTGTTATTAACACATCCCCCCCCCCCCATGTTCAAGAGGGTAAGTGTCAACTTTGATCCCAATTTAAAACTTAATACCAGGCAGTTTCAAGGACTATCAAGGACTCGGACATTGAGGACTCGGACTCAAGCACTTGGGACTCGGACTCGGACACCCGGGACTCGGACTTGGATGAGAGGGACTCGACTACAACACTGCTCAGTAACTTAATAAATAAATCGCAGTGAAGCTATGAGTGTGGTCTTGCAGTACACACATTTGACTGGTAAGCATTATGATGATTTTTATGGGCTGTGAATCTTTGCAAGTTTGATTGTAATTTAATTGGATCCTTTCTGATGATTGCCGATATAAAATATCATCTAAGTGTGCATGTTACTGAGAGGGAAGTCAACATGCATGCACTGAAGTGGATGCCTCTAGAGTAGTATCACATACATTTTAATGTGCACGCTGACCTGCTTTTAGCCGGGTTGGGCGGAAAAGATTTAGTGTGTTTTTGCCGTTCCCATAGTTTAGCACGTAATCACGCTAAACTTGACAAAATATTTCAAAGTCGAAAATATGTTATTACCACTATTTTTCCACTCAAATTCCGTTTGGAGTGAGGTTTATCAACTCCAGTGTGTGAAGTATTTTTTTTGTATGAATAACGGTACAAACGGGATCAATTTTGAACGAGGCTGGTTGACCTCATGTGTTCAATCGCAAGGTCCCGATATTTCTGCGGACCATTTACCAGGCCCGGTACCAGGTAGCCTAATGCACCACCGTGGAATATGATTCGTTGATCGCATGTGGCAATCCTCTCATGGTCCGGTCTTTAAAAACGATTTGATGATAGTTTTACAGCACAATTAGGACCAACCGACTAAAGCAAGCAATTTAGATCGGCTCGCGGCTCCGTAGGGAATAGAATTCCCACTCAATACTCACTGATCATATAAAAGGTACAGTGACTTCAAATTCGGTCACTGTTTTCAGGCTCGTCCAATGACTCGTTCGTCAGTTTTGCGCTTGAATGAAGCTTGCCGCAAACAGCCCTGCTTTTTAGCATCGCATATTATTTTAGTTTATTAAATTAGTGGTCTATCTTCCATGAATGAAAGTTAACCCTAAACTTAAGCCGAACCCTTTTACCTAAGCCCACAGCTTTACTATAACCCTAAAAATAAACACACATCACACAACACAGGTCCAGTACAATCATTTGCAATGCTCCAAAACACTGGCTTGTATTTTCAAATGTGTTCTTTAAAGGTGGGTCCAACCTAATCATGGTCAGATTTAATCATGTGATGTTTTCTCCCCACATCAAAGGGCGTATACCCAAAAACATCCCCAATTAAAAATTTTCATGCTAATTGGTTTGAAATCCATTTGGAAAGTGATGCAAAAATGTGTTCTAGGTTAACGTGGTCCCACATGACATTGTTTATGTCAAGTGTTGCAACAAGAGATTTATCGTTCACATAACAGGGGTCCCGAAAAATGTGAAATTCAGATTTTGGCACAATGTAAAGCTATTACCATCAAAAATATTCCCATCTGAAAAGGATTAATCTGATAATTTTTCTTTTGTACAAACATAGAATTTCTCTATTTTCGTATAGGATCAAATACGAATTCAGCCTATGTTTATGATGAAATATAAGCAAATCAAAGTTTTGCCCTTTTTCTCTCTTTAAGACATTTAGAAGGTAAGAATATATTGAGTGTCTAATCTATATTAAATTACTATTATGACACGCTATTTGGGTGCCACAAAATCTCTTGTTGCACCTATAATGTGGTGAACCACGTTTGGAGACGTTTCTGTTCACAATATCAAAAGGAGATATTTCGTGGGCCTGAAATTTCACTGGGGGCCCAGGTAATGAGAATTATATGAGCTTTCTTCTGATACCAAAATCTCAATTTTGATGGAGTAAAGTGGGGGAAGGACGAGGTTGTCGATCGGGTCACCCACCTTTATGATTTCAATAAGGGAATTCTCCCTTATCCACCAAGAGCTAAATGATCGATAAGGGAGAATTCTTCAAATAATGAAAATGGCATAATTTTAACCCTAACACTGTTCTTGTTTTCAGGGAGGTAGGGAAGGGGTAATGGGATAGAAGGGAGAAAGCAGGGACCCCCAAAGCCCCAGTCCCATGACCAGGTATGGCAAGCTACGATGGTGTCGCTGGCCTGGCCAGTAATTTTGTGCCCATATATGTGAGCGTTCGTATGAAGTCATTGCATTTTTTGGACGAAGCTGTAGATCATGAAATGCCCTTTAACTAACAAAAGAATTTTATGAATTTGATTTTCTTTCATTTGACACATTATTTGTTAAAATTGAAGGTGTACCTCTTGTAAACTAGAAATGATTATTAAGATTGGCAATCCAGTATTTCTAATTGAATTTGACATATAAAATTAAAACCAATGTTATAGCTGACATGAAGAATTTTAGGTTTCTAACACACCACAACATAAATGACAGGCAGTGAAAAATTCACTGACCACCCAAGATTTGAACCAGGGACCTTCAGTTTACTAGTCTGATGCTGTACTAAATGAGCTATTAAATAATAAAAAAAAAAAAAAAAAAAAATATGAGCTTTCTTCTGATACCAAAATCTCAATTTTGATGGAGTAAAGTGGGGGAAGGACGAGGTTGTCGATCGGGTCACCCACCTTTATGATTTCACTAAGGGAATTCTCCCTTATCCACCAAGAGCTGAATGATCGATAAGGCGATGAAAAAAGAAAACCCTGTTTTACGGGCGAGCGGACCTTTCGAGTAGGGTCGGTCGGTCGGGCGAATTTTTTCTTTTTTAATTTTTTTTTTCTTTTCTGGAAGTCAAAATTGACCCAAAATAGCCCAAAAATCTGAAAAATCAAGAGAAAAAATGAAAACTTTTTACAAACAAATTTTCTTAAAAAAATTAGCCAAAATTGATAAATTTGGGCTAAAAACAGGCTGATTTTACATGATTTTTTGAAAAACTAAAAAAAAAAATCTTGAAAACTGAAAAAAAAAAAAAAAAAAAAAAGAATTCTTCAAATAATGAAAATGGCATAATTTTAACCCTAACACTGTTCTTGTTTTCTGGGAGGTAGGGAAGGGGTAATGGGATAGAAGGTAGAAAGCAGGGACCCCCAACGCCCCAGTCCCATGACCAGGTATGGCAAGCTACAATGGTGTCGCTGGCCTGGCCAGTAATTTTGTGCCCATATATGTGAGCATTCGTATGAAGTCATTGCATTTTTTGGAATGCCCTTTAACTAACAAGAGAATTTTATGTATTTGATTTTCTTTCATTTGACACATTATGTGTTTAAAAATGTAAGGGTACCTCTCGTAAACTAGAACTGATTATAAGATTGGCAATCCAGGTATTCTAATTGAATTTGACATATAAAAGTAAACCAAGGTTTATAGATGACTGAGAATTTAGGTTTCTAACACACCACAACATAAATGACAGGCAGTGAAAAATTTCCACTGACCCATCCAAGATTGAACTGGGGACCGTCGCGGTTACTAGTCTTGATGCTTGTATAAATGAGCATTAAATAGTCAGAATGGGAGGCGCCAGGGTATTGTGACCTTCAGTTCAACTCTGTTTTCCCACGAACATCATCTAAACCAGGCGCGAGCCAGCCCGGGGTGGTTCGATTCGGGTGAATTCCTGGTTAGGTGCAATAAATGTCCGATTCACAAGCAAAATTTATGGGCGCAAGGCCAAAGGAATTCAGAAAAAAAAGGGCTGACTTGACATAAATAATCTGTTGGTATTTGCCCGATTTCCCCTCAAAAATATTTTCAGAGGGGGCCACTCTGCCCCCCCTCTACCCCCTGGCTACGCCACTGATCTAAACAAAAGCACAGAGTGTGCACTAGATTAGATAACTTGCCTAATTTTAACTTTGACAATTTTGAATTGGTGGGGAAGGAAAAAAAGGATCATTCACATGCCAGAAGGCTAATGTGGCAGGACATCCTCATAATGTCATTTGTTTATCATAATCTGAATTCCTGGAACTTAGGGAACCACACTGCACTTGAATTCAAGGGAATTGTACTTGTAAACTTGAAACGCCACATTTTCAAAATCCTGGTATTTGACAGCCCTAATTACAATAGTGGGCTGTACTACTGTGCCCTTGCAATTGGAACAGAATTGTTGGTACTGTGCAACTGAAGGCAATTCTTTTAAGAGACTCAAACACTCTCATTAATATGTGCATAAGAAATTAATTTCCGACAGAAAATGCATGCATATACATGGGGGAAACGTAATGGATGTTTTGGTTAGTTTTCTCATATTACAATTTTGACAACCAATGTCTTCCAATTACAGAATTTCATGCGAGAATCTGATAAAATCATGGGTGTCATTTTTAAAATGTGTTCTTGGGTGGTTTATAAGGGGGCAAAATTTGTACAGGTAAACAATTAAAAGTGTTTTTTAAATTTGTTTTCAAATTTATACCAGTCTGTTCGGCTGCTCATTAAGGTTCTAAAAAGTAGAGTTTGCCATATTCGAACCTATTGTTTTAGTTACAATAAGGCTCAAGAAAGTTCAAGGTCATATTTATGACTAGGTCCGATTTTGTTGATGAAAACTGGTTTTAAATCCGTTCATTGGTCATACTAAAAAAAAATTATATAGATTCTGTGTTTCACTTTCAAAAGTGAGACTTTTAGAGATATGGACTAGTTGTCTCCCATGACCCTGTGGACACGGCCATATTTGCCCTCTTATTAATTATTATCAACACGTCATTACAACGGACCTTTTTATCTTCGGCTTCTGTACAGTAAGGCGAATCAATTTGGCACCATGTTTAGAACAAACCACGGAATCTGAATTTGACCCCCAGTGTGACCTTGAAACCGTTTTACATTGCTTTGAACTCTTATACTTTATAACACTCAGTAGGGCAAAACTATACCTTTCTGTACTCTGAAAGGTACATGAACATGATTAGTATACTTAAAAAACACATTTTTCCACCTTTTATATTTTGCCCCCTGTATAAACCATTGTAAACTTTGCCCCTAGAATTAAATCCAAGAACACATTTTAAAAATGACCACCCCGATGATTTTTGGAATATAATACAATTGTGATTTAGAAAAAAACCTTGGTGCAAGATTTGTATATGAAATTTTCACAAAAATACAGTTCCACATTACTCATATTGGCTATCAAATGGATTTTGCAAGCTTATAATTTAGGCAGCAAAATGTATGCTACTGCTGTACTTATCTTCGACCTTCCACCCAGGAAAGTATGTTTCCTTAAATTTAGTTTTGATCGGTATACATGTTGGTCACCATAATTTAGGTACCACAGATAGTTTTCAACTTAACTAAAAATAAGTTTGCCACCAACCAAATTTCCAAACAGGCCTGTTGTCTGTACTAATTAAAATGTAATTAACATATACCATCTTTGCTGTGAACTCCTCTATTTGAGTAGTTTCCACTTGTAGAAAAGGGATATGCCCAGTTTGCCGGGTCTCTTTCGCTGCAGAACCTGGGATTCGAGTAGAAGTTCTAGGGCAGAGGTGGGTTTGCCAGAGTGCCTCTTTCTGGTGGGGGGAAACGGGGAGAAAAAGTGACATTTTGGGGGCAAAATCTCAATTTTGAGATTTTTAATCAATTTGGCCCAAATTTCCCCAAAATTGGTGATTTTTTGGTTCCAAATCGTTAATTTTGCCAAAAATCCATCATTTTCTTCAGCCGGGGGGGGGGGGGGGGGGGGGCAAAACTGGGGGGCCCCTAACCCCCAGCCACTATCCAAAGCACGTGTGTGTAACTGGTTAATAAAAAAAGGGTCTATTATGACAATGCGCATGAGTAAGTTTTCACATAGGGTTACGCATGAGTTTGGCACGACCTCCGTTTCTCTGTTCACTATAGCAGACCCAGGAACATCAAAGCGGTAATGAAGAGTAGCTTAAAAGGTGGGGGAGGGGCAGGTTGCCACCCCAGAGAGCTTTGACCAGGAAGAAAAAGCTTAAAATCATGCCAAATCAGCCCTTTTTGCCTGCTTACAAGGAATTTTTTACATCCAATCAAGAAAATCTCCCTCAAAACCACCTCCAACCTGGAAAATCTGCCTCAAATCTGGGAAATTGACCCCTCTGATAAGTGACCCCTGTTACGCCCCTAATAACGAATAAGTCTGTTTGCTGATTCCATGCAACTCTTCCTTGGGTCCCCATCTCTAACAACTCAGGAACCACCACTGTGTTAAAATCCAGCCATACCCCTGACGCCATACGTGCTAGCCACAATTTTCTACAATTTGAACTGAACAATAGATTTGCCATAAACAGAGCTATTTTTGTAACAAACACTCCAGTTTTGATTATTTTAGCATTTGTTATTTCCTTGACTAAAATAAGTACCGGGTAACTGCGTAATACATTAAAAACAACTACATTTGCCACCAGAATATTCAAGTAATTGCTGATGGACAGGCTTTCTTTTAGCTGGGTGCCGGGTGATTTTTACCCTATGGTCCCCGACTTTTTTTGCCTGGTGGACAGAAGAAACGGGACCCGGGTGCCAGTTCTTTTCCCTACAGTGTACTATGGCGCCCGATTCTTGGTGAAAGAAGCAGAATGACTTCACAATTAGCAGAATGAAAATTGTTGTATTTTTTGGTGTTTGAATAATATATATATGACTCCTGGTCCTGAAAAAGCAGCTCCTGTTTCTCTGGAAATTTTAAGGAGCTGCTTTTATTTTCAGATTTTTTGGCTCCCGGTCCAGGTCAACTTAAAGAGCAATGCCCCAATCACTATATAGCCTCGTCCCCAGAACCCCAAATTTTACCAGAAGCGGTCAAAATCTTAGTACCTGATGAAAACTACTATTTTTCTCATTTACCCCGTGAAATCTTAGGAATAAAGGATGTTTGGTTTGGAAGTTACAAGCAAAAGTGTGCTCCAGTTTGGTTGACCAATACTAAGGGTACCTCTTACCTGGAAAAAGGCAATGGTACCCTAATAACTTTACACACGCATGGTTAATGGAGCACAACAATCCAAATCATAGATAATTTTTAACTTTCAAACATGTTTTCAGCCCATTTCAAAATGTGAATGTTCTTTTATCCACTACTAGTACTACACAGAACCCCAACATGCACATGTAGCATTTCACTGCTGATTTGTAAAGTTTTTACGCGATGCGTAAAATATGTCCCCGCCGAATATCGCGATCACTAAGAGACATCTAAAACTGCACCAGTCCACCCTTAATTTTGGCCATAACTAGCTCGCCAAAAATAACTTGAAAGAAAATGGTTATCTTGTGGTAAAATGACTCAAGAAATCTTGAAATTCATCATGCAAAATTCCCTGAAAATTCACTAAATTTAGTAAAAATATGATAATTTACTCAATTTGGCAACACTATTTTTGAAAAAATCCTGTGACCACCTTTTAAATTTGGGACCCATACGGGGTCTGGAAAGCGGCGAAACATTGAATTTTACGTATTTTCACATTTTTTAAGACATGTAAACAGGCTGGCAACCCAAAAGACTGACCCGACAACCAGAACTAAAATAAAATTGCCCAAAATCTAATCAGGTCGAGAACTCCTCAGCCCGCTCTCTTCCACCAAGTTACATCATTATACGCCTTACAGAACTCCAGAAACGAACTTCGTTCAGCAGGGACAAAAATGATGACTACAGGTATTTTTAGCAAACCACTGAGAGCTCCACTGCCTACATGCAGTGACTTGTCTTAATAGACATTGATTGTGTATTTCAGTGGTATTCAACCAGTCTCAGGTTCAAGCAAAAATCCCATGAGTTAAATTGCAAGTGGCAGAGACTTATTTCTAGGAGATGCCAAAATTGTTAGAAATTGACTCATTGTGAAGAATGTATTTTTATTCTGAATCATTATTTTCCTGACTGTAACCACTGTTCCAAGAGAATTTAAGTATTTCAATCATATCCGAGCGAACCTAAAAATGCACTTCAAAAATGTATGCAAGCCCTGGGTGTGAATGAACACCCATGCATGCATTGCACATATGCACATACCCATTATACACATGCACACTTAGGAACATATGCACATGTTCACACACACACAAACAATTCCACACACATTCTCTTGGCAGATATTACATTAACCCTCCGCACCTTTATTACTAATGGAGCATGAACATTACACACTGGGTACGATGGGTTATTGAGTGCATTACACCTTTAAAAACCTACAAACCATGACAGAATAACGGGTAGAAGAAATGGGAGTGAGTGGTCACACAACGTAAACTGCAGTTTCCAGCACACATGTGCATACAACACACATGCACAGTACCCAATACAAATTAGACCACACAAAGTCATCTGATGGAAAGTACTAGCACCTTGTTTTCTAAAATATAGGTAAAATTCAAGACTTTTTAGGTGTTAATAGGATTTTTTGTGGATCACATGGACCTGTATTGAAGATGAATGAAATTTTCCCAAACTGGTGCCAATGGGGGATGGACTCAATATACCCCTTGCTGATGGAATAAAACACATACAATAAAAAATAAGAGTCCCACAAGTATACCCACACAAACTCTAGTGCACACATCATGTGCATCAATCAGTAAACACCCCCTGGGGAACACTCAGTTTTGTTTGTTTTATGTTTGGTTTTTTAAAAAATAACAAAATCTCGTTGTGCATAAGGGGTTGTGCAAATAAATTATCTGTCTCCAGGAGGAGAGGACCATTTTTCAATTATGACACTCAAAATTACTTCTTCCAGACTTGAATAGTTTTAAACCCAATTCTATCCAAACTACAGTGTGCACTTAGGCATAGCAAATCTAGAAATGAAAGGCACTATGAAAGGGGGATGGCCCGGTTTCGTCTGTAAATTTTTCATCTTGTTAGAGTGGCCCCTTCACCCCAAAAACCCCCATCTGTAAAGTCTTCCGCCAATATCGAGAGGGAAACAAATGTGGTGATATCCTGTGGCTGTGAGAGCTAAAAATGTGAGTTGTGTAATCCCCATAGGTGCTGTGTAATATTACTATTGGTTCGACCAAAGGGAACAATATTTTCGCTAAATAAAATCCAAACCAAACATCCTTAGCCCTAAGAATTCACAGTGGTGAATGAGAAAATAGTAGCTTTCTGCAGATACAAAAATGTTGACCACTTCCGGTTTTAAAATCTGGGGTCCCTGGAGGACGAGGTAGTAGCAATCGGGCCATGAACCGTTAAAGGTAGAAATTGCATAATTTTAATATCTACCTGATCTGTTTAAAATGAAATTATATTAAAAAAACACCAAATTCCAAATGGTTCGCTGAATCTGTTCCAAGCAGTTTTTGGATCCTAAGCAACAAAATGGGTATCCAAATGGACCAACAGAAAATCGTGGGAGGTTCATGTGGTGGAGTCACACCATAGGAGACCTTTTTGTTCACATACTGAAGAGCAAACATTTCTCAGTCCTTAAATGGGGTTTTGAGGAAAAGTATGTGCTTTCTTCTCATACCAAAAACTCAATTTTATGAGGTGAAGTGGGGATGAGGTGGGTAACGTGACCCACCTTTAAAGGTCCATGGCCGATCGCTACTAGCCTCGTCCCCAGAAGCCCAGATTTTACCGGAAGTGGTCAACATTTTGGGATCAGAAGAAAGCTACTATTTTTTCTCATTACCCGTCAAATCTTAGGCCAAAGGACGTTTGGTTTGGAATAATGAGCGAAAATGTTACCCCAATTTTGGTCTCGACCAATAGTAATTTTACACAGTACTACTATGGGGCTACGAAATCACGTTTTCTGCTTCAGATGAAAACGCAGGAAATCGGCGCCGGAAACTTTACAGGTGGGGTTTTGGGGGAAGGCCAATCTATGAAGATTACAAATTCATATCTTAAATGGGCCATCCCCCTTTAATAAAACAGTATTTGGAAAAAAACTATGCTGGCCTCCGACGCAGGGTTGCTTTGGTATGAGATTGGAAGAAGAAAACCTTGTAGATATTATGAGGCAAGAAAGGTGGGGGGGTTGGGGAAGGTGAGGTAGACAAACAGAGAAAACAAAAGTGAAGAAATGTCTGGGTTTTCATGATTTATTGAGGTTTCTGTGCACAAAACATAGAAAGAATCTGCAATGTGAAGCACAGTTGTATGTACTTGTTCCAATCTTGCTGTATTCAGTTGTGAAGAAGTTGTTTGTCTGTCCTGGTTCCTTTGATTTATTGAGGTGATAGGTTTAGGTAAATAGCCTTCCCTGAATGCCGTACAGCAAAATACAGAATTTCGAAACAAAATGGGAGACGACTACACTGAATAAGTGGCTGCTCATCCTTAATAAGTTCACTGAATAATTTAATGATGAATAATAATTACAGGGGGAAGGTTTTCTGGATTGGATTATTTGGCATCCCTGGTGTTGTAACAAGTAGCCTCTATATAAATACCCAGTAAACTATGTTTATAGATCTATGGTGTTAAAGGATGACGATAAATACGGTCATTTTTCAGTCATAACTGTGCGGAAAAGGTTTACTGCAAAAGCCACCACCATAAAACGAATCCTACTCGTTACTACACGAAAAAACATGCGATCATCTATGAAAAAATCAGGTTTTGGAAAGGAAATCTGATCAAAATGTTGTTCCATATGGCAGGTCTGTAAATACGTGGGTTGTATACGTTATGTTGCATGAGCACGGTATTCTCGTGTCCGTTTGTATACGTTCGTGCTCGGAACTCGTGGAGTCGGAGGCGTGGGAGGACCCCAAATACATGAGACAGGAGACTAATTTGAATTAAAAACGTCTCAATCCAACTCTGAGTATCGAAAATCGGGGTCCTACCCCCCTGATAATTATTTAAAATAACAAAAGCTTAATGCTAAGTAAAATAAACAGTTTAAAACTATAACTATGTGAAGAACGTAGCAAATAAAACTGATTTAAATCAATTTGTTGGTTAAATGATTTTCAGTGACACTGTGTGCCTGTTAATTGTAAAAATATTTTCTAGCTACGTGTCAAAGGCATTTCCAATCCTGATCTCTAGCTGGCTCTTGGAGGCCACAATAACAATTCTTCCGAAATCAAACATCGTTTTGTTCTGGAGTACTATGACATTTATGTATTTTTACATATGGTAATCAGGCCTATAATTTGGCAAGAATCCAAGAATTGATTCTTGCAAAGATTCTCATAAATTGATTAGCGACGAATCAATGTTGATTCTAGTAAACTTAGAACTTAACACGGAGCGAATAGAAGATTCCCGCAAATTCATTTGCGAGAATCAAGAACTGATTCTCGCACTCGGCAACGAAATTCTACCCCTGTTTAAAGAGGGGGGTTCTTTTTTATGGAAAGAGTTGCTACAAAAAAGTAAGGGACATCCCTGGTTATCAGGGTGAAATACATCCCCAGCCCTACCAAGGGTAAGTATTACATGCACATGCAGCATGCAAAGACACACACAAACACACACACACCTATACTTACTTATCGATTACAGGTTTCATTTGTAATATTGACAAAATGCACATTGATTTCAATTGTAAACTGAACTATGACAAGTACAATATTTGTTTAGATAATTTTAAAAAAAAACTTTTTATAAAAATCCAAGGCTATAATTATTGACAAACATTCAATCTTAGAAGGTTTTATCGACCTTACATACACGGCCCATACAAATTCACTAGGTAACATTTCATAGCCGCATACCAGCCTGGTACAAGGTTTAGCCTTTTCGACCATGCGGTACTTTTAATAGACAACTAATAAAAAATAATTTCTATAATAAAATTGCGTACTTACCAATTGACGGCTTCAAATACTCAAAAAAAATAAGTCCAAAGTCAGAGATGGCACATACTCAAAACAAGGAAATCAAAAATGTACATTAAAATCCACACTATAGCAGTCTTAGTACTGACACAGGGATATAACAATACAGTGGTATTCACTGGTGGTCCAATGCCTTTCTATTGGCAGGTTAGATAGCTAGAGGGAGTGAGTCGCACACACACCCAATCAACAGCCCAAGAGGACACACTGAACGTTAACCACCAATTGACGATTGGGAAATGACCCATAACGCTTGCACTCGGGCTTCCACAATGGTGTGAATCAATGTACACAGCATGAGCGTCTACCCTTAAAACAAGTGGTTATGTTGAGTGGAAAAGGTCGTAAGTCAATAGCTGCCATGGGAGACATCTGTGTGATGCCATGTATTAGGATGCTTAATTTATCTTGTTCCTTGTGTCGATTCAGTGGCTTTGCAAGGGAAGTTAAGGGGACTGTGTTGCCGGAAGAAATCCATTTCATGAGCAACTGACAAAAAAGTGGACATGATAATACGTTGCTGGGACATTGTGAACAAATGGCAAGCTATTTGCATTACAATTTCTTGCATTCACATCCCAAAGTGTGATCACCTGGGCCCACCCTCCATGAAATAATTTTCCATACAGCGATCAATAAATTGGTTGTTTGTCAAGTGCGGGCATATCATGGGTCATTGAATATGGATGTAGGTTGGAAAAGGAATTGAGAAAACTTGGTATTCCGTCATGTTTGAATCCAGACTCACTAAAAGTTGTATTAGATTTAAAAAAAAGCAATGGCAAATGTACTGTGTGCATGTTTATAAACACCAAACAGAAATCAAATATCTGAAATCCGCTATTAACACATCTGTCCCTTGGAGGTCTCAGCATTGTCTTTTTTTAGTTGACTTTGGACAGGAAAGCAAGTACACACGGAGAATAGAAAAACAACGGATTGTCAATACCTCCAAAATCACCTGACACCAAAGCGAAATGCACGTCTTTATTTTAGCGGTATGAGGAGCTATATGCACAATATCCATAATACCTACTACCGAGTAAATCATACTTTCCAATACCTTCTCCTTCTGATGAAGTTTCAGTCTTCCTTAAATTTTTTTCTATTTTTTAAAAAAGTTTGTTCTTTTTCTTGAAGTATTTTTATTGCATTGATAAATGGTGTTGTAGGCATTTACTGACAGTTAAAATCCATAAAAGGTTGTGCTCTTTCTCTGCCAAACCAAAATTTTGACTATTAGCCAAACAAATTGTACTGTACAAATATTATCTAGCAACCCAATTTATGAAAAGCTGTTCTCTTCTCTCTCTCTCTCGGGACAAATTTGAAATAGGAAAAATGTAATGGTCAGTTCTCAAAGTTCATTATGCTGAAGAATGATGCTTCCAATACAATATTTCAGAGAATGATTTCAGAATATTAATTTATAGTCATAGCCAATTTTCTTGCAATCTAAGATATAAAAAAGGAAACTGCTGAAGATATAAAATGTTAGGAAAAAATATCCACCGAACCACATTGAACCAACAGTCAACCAACCAACAAGATGCCAATATCACAACCAAACAGGCCCGTGGGACCCGCAGGTGGGGGCTGGAAGGTATGGCAAAAAGGCACAAAAAGGCAAAAGAGGCAAGGGGGGGGGGGGTTGAGGTTGAAGGATGCCCGATGTTCGATATTAGAGTGGGATTTTTTGGAGGTTGCCAGGCTCCTGTGGAAAGCTCTATGGAAAAAATCGTTGCTGAATTCATCAATTTTTACCATACGCAAGAAGACATACATTTTTAAAGCAATTTTGTTCTGAGAACTTTTAGTTAGTAGAAGAACTTGGAGAGAAAAATGCATTGAAAATTCAATTTCGCGCCAATTCAAAAATCCCTAGACTGCTGGAGAACGTAGTATTCAAATTTTTAGTCTCATTCTCATGTATATGGGGTCCTACCACGCCTATTGACTCCACTAGGTCCGATCACGAACATATACAAACGCACACAACACTTCGGCGGCTCATGCAACACAACATACCCCGAACGTATTGACTGGATCTGGCTCATATCGCACCACAAGTTGTTTTTTTTGCTCAATTTCCTTTAAAGACCTGATTTGTCATAGTTGATCGCATTTTTTCGTGAAGTTAACATATGGTGTGGCCTTTGCAGTAAACGTTTTTTGCAGAGTTATTGACAGAAAATGCCCGTATCATGAGCCTTTAAAACCATAGAATTTATATACATTTTTACTTGGCATTTATTTATAGTGCTAATTTCCGAGGAATTGACCGCGCGTAACTGACCTTCCCCCCGAAGAGTTTTAAATTTAAGAGACATTTTGACAAGAAAGTCCACTTTTGGTCGACATGTATAAAGAAAAAGGACCATTTGAGGGGGCTGGGTTCACTCTAAGAAAAAAAGGTCCACTTTTTTAAAGTCACACACCACAAAAATAAATGCCAGCTTACAAGGGCCCTGCCATCCAACTAAAACAAAATAATTACCAAACCCACCCACTCACCAACCACCTCGGGACCCACCCACCCTCTGTACTTTCAGCCCAAACAAAGGTCAAGACAAGTACAAACAAAATGCCTCTAATGATTAAGCTTGTTTTTTGGATTAAAACGCAAGAAGGTTTGAATCCCGCTGGGAGCTCATAGTTTGTTTTTTTCCGTCTTGTGTATGCCTGGCCCTCTCTGAAAAATTTTAAAATTATTTCAAAAACCACAATATCTTGCAAAATATAACGAAAAAATTTAAAGTAGAAATCCACTGAATTTCAAACGAGACAACCTACGGCCCTTGCAACTCGATATTAGTTGCCTCCGTCCCCCCCCGCTCCGCGTTATGATTTTTGGGCCGCGTTAGTGGCCCCAGAAAACTGAAAATAATCATTATTATTTGAAAATTCTTTTAAAGCATCACCTTTTCATCGATATGGAATTTTTTTTTTGGTAGGACACCTGTCTCGGAAGTCTCGGAAATGATTCTAAAAATAGACCCAATATTGTTCGTAGTTCGTCGATCCCCCGTAGTTTCATTCACTGTCAAAATCCGTCATGTTAAACCAAATAATGAAAACTGAATAATGAAATAGTTTCCCCCCTCATTATGGGCTGACAAAATGTTCCGAGAAAAACTCAGAATTGATTTTCAAAGGGCCTAATACTGCTGATGATAGGTGATTTCAATGATTGGCCAATAGCTGTATGTGGCTGAGAATTCCTTAATGAGATAAAAAAGGTGATTTTGATTTGCTTATATTAATATCAATGGTAAAACCTAGGCTGAATTTGTAAGTTGGTCCTATTATTAGAAATTTCGCATTTTTTGTTACCAAAGAAACTTTTCCAGCCTAATCCTTTCAGCTTGGGATATTTTTTTTAAAAATGGGGGGGAAAGCTTTTACATCAGGTAAAAATCAGTATTTTTCACATTTTTGTTTAGGGACACCTGGAATATGTGAACTCTCTCATTGCACCTTAAATAATTTTAAAATAAAAAATGTTATAGGGAGCTCTGCCTAATCTGGTCTTTTGGTGAGACCCCAATTAAAATATTGCCTTTCTCTATCTCCTGTGTTACATCAGCATTACACCTCATTGTATACTAAAAGTTGGCTTTTACTTTCATTTAGCTGTGACTTAAAATATCAATACGCAAAAAGAATCATCTACAATTAATCATCCAAATTCACAAATATCTTTTCCTCTTTTAAAATATTCATCATATGTGTTCTTTTGAGGTCTGCAATATAATTCATAGCCAGGATGTATAACCACACATTAAAAAGGATAGCACATAAAGGGATTAGCAGCGATTTTGGCGTGACAATCGAAAAATGTGGAAAATGCAGTTGTTTTAACTTATAATCCGGGATAGTGTGTACAAATCCATAAACTGCTTTAATATAGGAAAAACCACCAAATAGTGAAAACACAATGAAGTATTGGAGAAAATTTGTCATACCGTCTACCTGCAAAAGAGACATACAGCGATAATGTCTCAAAAAACTACAATAAACAGCTGATGGGTTTAAACTAGCACAGAATAAACAAAGATTAATAAACAAAACAGTGTTTGAGGTCAAACTGTATTGATCATGGTGCACAATATCACGCTTAAAAGGTGGAATATTCACTGAGAAAGACTTTTTATCTCAATTCGGAATTTGATACGCAAGTATATAAATTAAAGAATGCAGATAAAAAAGTACTGCTGGTCGTTTAATAAACGGATTACAAGCCAACCACGTGCCGGTTATGTTGCATATCCATGCATAACAAAAAATGCAAAAATATGAATTTTGAATGATTTTTTCGATCCGTTTCTGAGTAGCAAATCGCTGCTAATCCCTTTAAGGCAGTGTATATTCATAAATTTAAACAATACACATGAAGTTAAGCTCCCTCTCAATCATCATGGAAAGAATAGAGCATTCAACTATTGTCCACGTACTGTAAAACAGCTGATATTGGCAGCAAGTTATTTCACAAAGGGGTTTAAAATTGGCCTTTTGTAGCAACATTTTTGTGTTACCATAATTGACACACATCAATGAGTAATTTGAACGCTAAACCTCTTGCCCCCAAAATTGGCGAAAATAATCTGATCAACAAAAAATTTTTAAATTGTTTGCCACAGTTTTTTTTAGATCTTTTTTATTGAGCAACAATTGGTAGACAAATTTAGAAGAAGCCACAAAAATATATTGACCCGAAGATATGAAAATGGTTTTTTTTTTTTTAAAACCACAAATACACATGATACAATAAGGCATAAAAAATGTTTGTTGGGAGTAACCGACCGACCCTAAGAAAAACCTGCCGCTCAGTTTTTATGCATTTTAGCACAAAATAAAAAAAAAATTATTCTGCAACCGACCCATTACTTCATCCACAATTAAAAAAAAATATTTTTTTACAAAACAAGAGAAACATAACAGCAAGACAAACAAGACAAACTACAACAAGTAAAATAAAAGATCTTTGCTGTCATTGAAAAAAAAGCTTTAAAATAGTAGAATTTTGTATTCATTTAGAGTAAAAACATTGAGATCTAAAAAAAAAAATTAAAAAAAAAAAAATCTGACCGACCGACCGGACCGAACGACCGTGATTTTTCTCTGTTACGCCCAACAAACATATGTTTTTCTTTTATGCCAAGTGTTAATTCCATGAGCCACTATTTGTCTTTCAAACAACAATTCTGATTGGCTAAATTACATCATATATTCATTTTCAACAACCAGTTGAAATACAGCTTTGAATTTTGTAAGCTCACCCAGTCAACCCTAGCCACTTCTTGCCAGTTGCTGATGGCTAAACAATATGGCTGGGTATTCTGAATGGAGTCTAACTTAGACCTGGTTTAAACCAGGGTAGTCTTACATGAGTGGACCTTTTTCCCTTCCAACATAATCTAAGAATGTGCTGTAACAGGAGAGAAGATTCCTCAAGATGGGCTGTTTTGGCCATCCATGGGATTCTCACCCATTATATTAACTTTCACAGTATTTTGAAGAGGACAAAGGTCCCCTCGTGTAGGACTAAACCCTGGTTTTACACCCAGAGTCTTAAAGTGAGAATCCCTTTAAGAATACCGGCCTATTAAAAATTCCAAGTTCCATGTGACCTATTGGAACATAAAATCATGACATAAAATGTTCTGTTAAAATTTTGTGAATAAATACTCCCTGTAAAAATATTCAACACAAGCCTACAGTATTTTAACCTCTGCAAAGGCATGTGCAATTAATATATGAACGAGGCATTCCATATGTGTCTACACCAACAAAGACTGAATTAAACTAAAAATTTAGTCCGCTAATGGAATTGCTCCGCCTCGATGTAAGGCATAAACATGAACCAATAATGGTCGTATGGCAGCGAACAGTTCTAATAATATTTGTATGGTACAAAAAAGCTGGGTCAAATTGAGATCCATGAAGCTATATGAATTGTCATCAGCAGTCTTTCAATGTGAGTACTGTCACTGATGTGCAATTATCCGGCTGATGTAGAGGAAGCGTTATTGGGGATAACTAGTGAAACTGTACACATGCATGATCAATTTTTTACAATCCCCTAAACGGAGTTTTACCTACCAGAAAAGTTACCGGTAAGCTAAACAAGTCTTGGTTCATGGAAACTGATGATATGTACCCCCTTTGACCTAATGTATGATTTTTTAACAAAAATACCCTAAACAAGTTGACCACTTAAGGGTAGTGTCAACCTTGAGCTCCGAGTATCGATTTTGGTTTGAACTTTGCAATATATTTGACTTGTCTTTGTAAACGATACATTCTAGAAGAAAAATTGACGTGAATCCGATATGGCATCAGATTAATGTAAAACCAATTTCCGTATAGTGCGAAAATAACTAAAAAAACTGATTTTTGCCCCAAAATTTCGACACGAAATAACAAAAAACAATTTGATTTTATGATTCTTATGTATTTTTTAGAAACAAGATAAATGTCTGGGACGTTTTTTTCATTTTAAAAATAGAGTTACTTTCGAAACTAAGGAAAAATGTCAAAAGCGTGATCTTTACCTTCTTTCAAAATTTGAGTATATATTGGAGAATATCTTAGTTAGAAATCGAACAAATGAAAAATTGAGAAAAACCGTCCCTAGAGAAGACGATTGCTATCGTAGGAAAGTAAACCTTACCTTTACTTCGGTATTTGTTTGAGTTATCTGTCTGAAAATTTGCAAATTTGCGAAAAGTCACATTGAGAAAATCAGCTGTTTTAGTAAAAAAGTGAATTTTCACGCCATTTAAAGCTGTTCTTTCTCAAATAACTTTATTTCTTTGACTTCAAAATGAGTATGTTGTGTAAGTCATGAAAAATAAATCTATGCACTATTGAATCAAACATCTTTTGTCCCACATCCAGAAACTCCAGAAGAAATTGAAATTTCATCTGAGAGTCTAAATTAGCGCTTTGTTTACATTTTCAAATATTGTTTGTTTTTTCAAGATGCGTTCGCGCAAAAGTACATTTAAGCACGCGCACGCTTATTACGCCAGCAAAAATCACCGCGCGACGCGATTGTGCGCCTTGCGACTGACTGCCGGCGTGGAAACTTGTGCTTAAATTCCCGCCGTTAAGACTGGGACTTTAAATGGTCAAATTAGCTGTTTTAAATCGGCAAACAATACAGCTCAGGATTATCTGCATTGGATAACCTTTGTTGTAATGATAGAAACAGGTTGATGTTTAAAATGGGTGACAAAATTCAGAAATTTGTGTAAAAACAAAAAAGCACTAGGGTTGACATTACCCTTAAAAAAAACAACGCCCTCCCTCAACTTGAAAATCAGTGTTTTTTAGATTTGAAAATTTTAAATGAGGTAAATGAAGTATATTATTAAAGGTGCTGTTCCAATTTTGTGTGTTGTGTTCTCTACTGATATGAGAGCCTGGCACTTCCACATACACCCCATCAATGACCGTGGGAACAAACTTGCGGTTTTGATGGTAGACGTAATAATGATGTTGCAAAGCCCATTCAATACTGTGCTATATTGTGGGTAACCCTAAAACGGCTGTTTATAACTTGGGAATGAAATGGGTTTGAGGGACTCAAATTCAGGACGACAATGAGAAAAATACGGCCTTTCATCTGATATCCAAATTGGGATAATACTTCAGGGTAAATCAGGGCGGTCCCAAAGGACGATCGGAAACGCACCTTTAATTCACATAATTAGATCATGCATCGACTTTTTCCCTATCGACACAAAGTTGTTCCCACTGCATTAACTTTTGAGAGGAATCACTGGTCTAAAATGAGCATAAAGAGAGGATATTAAAATACTTTTTAATTTTCAATAACACATAAGAATTAAATTCGGTTTTTCCTTTTACCTGTTTATTATAAAAACAAGCAATATTTTTAGTTGAGGAACACCTAGATAAATTGGTGTTTTATTAACTTGTATGTTCCAATTTAGGTTCAAACTTAATTGTATATATATGCGAACCATATTTGAAGGGAATGTCACTGCCTTCACATACAATAAAGGTCAACTATTTAAGCCGATAATTTGTGGTTACACTCCTGAATCTCGCACAGAATAGAAATAAAAATTTGTATTGATTTCTTGTGTCTATTGTTGTGTAAGTGCTGCCACAGGCCACTTCCGTATTCAAGTTTCAAACAGGGCAAATAAGTATACATGCAGGTTAACACCTCCTTCAAAGTCTCGGTTGCCAGAGGTAGACATAAGAGGAAGATACATGAGCTTCCCACAATGCATGGCTTCCATTGGAAGTTTTTGTACAAGTTGCCATGTGGATCGTTAGAGATGACACGCTCTTAAAATGCAAGGTTGTGATCAGTACTGTCAATTTAGCCCTGTTTCATCACTAACGACCCACATCAGTACCTGTACAAAAACATCCTTGGAAGCAATGCATTGTGGGAAGCTATGATATCTTATAGGGATACATCTGTCAAAAGGAAACTCTTTCTGGGCCTAAGCTCCTTTTAAAGGGATAAGCAGCAATAATGCGAGATAATCAAAAAATGTGGAAATGCATTTTTAGCTTATAAAATCAAATAAATATGTACAAGTCCATATAACTACTTTAGGTAGGAACAAAAACACCAATAGTGAAAAAATGCAGTATTTGGGAATTTGTCATACCGTCAAATAGACATACAGCGATGCGAATCAAAACCACATACACAAGCTGATTGTGTTTACACCAGTACAGAATAAACAAAGATCAATAAATATTTGTGTTTAAGTTTAAATGTACAGTCATGGTGCACAAAATATAACGCTTATAATCTAGGTTATTCACACGGAAGGCTTGTTATCTCAAGTCGGAATTTTTGATACCACATATAGAAATACCGAATCAGATCTACAGTGCTTGTATAAATATGTAATACACAGATTCAAGGCAACCACTTGCCAGGTTATGTTAGCAAATCTATGCAGTAACAAAAAAAGAAATACAAATGTTGATGATTTTTTTTATGTTTTGGATCAGCAAATCACGGCCTGTACCTTTAAGATAAAACAAAATGGCGTGTAAAAATATAAAGAAATGTACACATTTTCCCATGATCATAATATAATAATAGCAGTTATCAAGCGCCATCTATCTAGGCAACCTATTCAGAGGCGCTGTACAAAGAGTTACAAAAACAACGTTAACTTAAAAAACATTAAAAAAAACATCCAAAACATAAAAAAAAAAATCAACATTATCTCATTAATGGGAACTTAAGGTGACAATCAGTCATTTTTTAGCCCTCTCAGTGAAATTAACTTTAAAAGTCACTTCAAACTGTTATTTGCAACTATTTAAAAAATAGCTTACTTTTCGAAATAACGGAAAAATGTCAAAAAAAAGCGTGATTTTAATACCTTTCTTTTCCAAATTTGAGTATAAATTAAAAAATTGGAGCTCTCTTTTTAGAAAATCGAAAAATGAAAATTGAGAAACCCTCCCTATAGAAACGATTGCTATCGTAGGAAGTTAACCTTACCTTTTACTTTGGGTAACCTTACCTTTTACTTATCTTGTCTGAAATTTGCCGAATTTTGCGAAAATTAACATTGAGAAAATCCGTGTTTTAGGTAACAAAAGTGACCTTCACGCCATTCAATCTGTCTCTTCCTCTTCTCAAATAACTTTATCTTGACGGGTTCAATCAAATGAAGTATTTTGGTGAAGTCATGAAAATACTCTTTATGCACTATGGATCACACACATCTTTTGTCTCCACTCCCATAAAAATCAAAGAAATTGAAATTTCATCTGTCTAAATTAGCGCTTTGTTACATTTTCAAATAATTGTTTGTTTTTTTCACATGCGTTCGCGCAAAAGTACATTAAATAAGCACGCGCACGCTTCATTCCGCAGCAAAATTCACCGCGCGACGCATTGCTGCGCCTTCGCCTGAAGGCGTGCAACTGTGCTTAATTCCCGCCATTAAGACTTTGTGACTTTAAAAGGTCAATAGGTTTTAAATCGGCAAAAATACAACTCAGGATTGTCGCTTGGATAACCTTTGTTGTAACGATAGAACACAGGTTTGATGTTTAAAATGGTGGCAAGAAAGACAGAATTCGTGTAAAACAAAGCACTCACATTTAATGGTTGACACTACCTTACAAAAACGACCTCAACTGTGAAAATCATGTTTTTTTAATGAAAATTTACAAATGAAGGTAGAGTATACTTTTAAAGTTGCTTGTTTCCCGATTTTATGTGTGTTGTGTTCTCTAACTTATATGAGAAGCCTGGCACTTCCACATACACCCCATCAAGATCCGTTGAAACAACTTGGCGGTTTTTTGATGGTAGACGTAATATGCATGTTGCAAGTCCCTATTCAATACTGTGTAATATTGATGGTTAAAACCACTAAAACGGCTGTTTTTTAATATCTTGGGAATGAAGTAGATTTGAGAGCTCATTTCGGACGACATGATAAAATAACCGGCCTTTCACTGATATCAATTGGATCTACTTCCGTTAATCAGGAGGTCCCAAATACGATCGTAACACGCACCTTTATTATCACATAATTTAAGATCATGCATCGACTTTTTTTGTTTTTTTTTCCCCTCTATACAACAAAGTTGTTCCCATGCATTAACTGTTTGAAGGAATCACTGGTCTAAATAATGAAGGCAAAGAGAGGCTATTAAAGTATTAATTTCAATAACAATAAGAATTCCATTCGTTTTTTTCCCTTTACCTGTTATTTATAAACACAAAGCCATATTTTTTAGTTGAAGGAACACCTAGTAAATTGGTGTTTTATTAACTTGTATGTTTCAATTTCTGTTCACTTCATTGTCATAGTTAATATATGCAAGCATATATTGAAGATGTCACTCTGCCAGTCCATACTAAGGTCAACTATTTAAGCCCGATATTCTTGGTTACAACTCCTTAATCTCGCAACAGCTCTATAGAAATAATTTGTATTGTATTTTCCTTGTGTCTCTTGTTGTTGTATGTGCGCCACGGCCACTTCCGTAATTCAAGTTCAACGTGCACATAGGTTATCATGCCATGCTAACACCCTCCTTTTAATTTGGTTCATATGCGATACATCCCACACACCAAGGCACTTCATACCGTCCAGCTTGTTTTAAGAATAAACTGTTCCATGATTTCTTCATAATGGTAACTTAATGTAAATCAGTCATTTTTTTGTGCTTCTTCCTCATTGCTGGTGTTGCAACGTATCAACAAGTATAGGCCTTTTCTTTCCTAAACATGGAACTTTAAAAATACCAGTTAAAGTGAGGATATGATTGTTTTAGGATACAAATTCTTTCTCTCAATTTCACTGATATCAGGATGTAGACCACTTATCAAGAACGTTTGAAGGTTTATTGGAGCACGGGTGCAAAAGAAACACACAAACCTTGTTTTGACTTGCCTGCTATCGTAATCGTTCCCCAAGAAAACCAGCTTTGACTTTCGTCCCGGGCCACGACAAACTACTAATCATCATCTATTAACATAAAGATGGCGTATTCCCCTTATTTCACTTCTGGTGTGATCTTTTATACGTTGGTATACATTCCAAATATTAAAAAATGGGGTTCGAGAAAAATTGGGGGCGCTTCCTTCCTGTAAATCTCCTCATGTCGTCTTTAACTTCAAACTGTATTTTCAACTATTCCCAACAGCAATAAAAATCTTAATGCCAAAATTAGCATATTAAAACAATGTTTTTCTTTTTTCTCAGCTTAGCTTCAACTCACATGTAAACTTTACTAAAACATTTCCAATACAAGTTAATCCAAAAAATCAAACTTTGACTAAAATTCAGGGCATTCATTAATTGTTTAACATCCGAAGAAATCTTTAAATTGCTTAAAGGTGTATTTTGTGGACCTAGCCCTCATTTTATCCTGCAGGAGAAAAGTTTTTTCCTTCCAGAATTTTCATTTGATTCCAACCATGTTGCATTTTGAAGTATGAGCAGTGTTTGGTATCAAGTTGTCCCCATACTGTACATGTAGGAGTCACTATGAATTGTAATTTCGGTCCATTCACGACGAAAATTCAAAATATGAATTTCTTCTTCCTTCTTCTTCTTGGTCCTGTATCTCTTACCAATAAATCAAATTGCACCTAATATTAGGCACATATACTATACCTAAGCCAATGGTTCTGTCTGAATAAAAATCTCACCTTTGTTTTTTATTGTCATTGGGGACGAGGCTGTGGATCACAATGCCCTTTAAATTATGTTTCATTAGCTTTATTAGAAAACTTTGTTTTTCAACTACATCTAATCACTATGGTTTAACTTGGGAGATTGGGAAGGGACTTCCCATCGTACCAAAATTTTTTATCATCTATACTTTACTTACACATTGTTTACTGCAAATCCATTTTGTTATTTTTTGACAACAGAACAGAAACAAGTTAGTAATTATAAAATTTTGTGATGCCTAACTGCCGGATTTTGTAAATAAGAAAATGTCTTGGTAAGAGAAACATGACTCTGAATACAATTTGACTTCATATCACATGAGAATGCACAGTTTTGTATGTGCATGGCTGCCATGTGATACATCGTGTGCTGACATGTTTAGGATGCTCTCAGTTTATCTTTCTTGTTCAGTGGCTTCTTGAATGGTTCTCGTTCAGGGCGGATGTTCTCAGTCGACGCATCCGAAGAACAGTCAAGAGCCACTGATGAAGACTTGGCATATATATTTCTGATGGGAATTTCTTTCTGACAAATGGCAGCTATTTGCACTTAAGACCTTGGTGCACTACATGATGATCTGGCTTGACACCTTTCATCAATCACCCTACCCGGGATTATTTTCACCAGTTTTAGTTCTTAAGATTAGATTAGACTTTAGACTCCAGGGAATTGCTGAATCCTTTAACACCTTCTCATTGTTTTTTACGCTTGATATGGTCAAAAAAGCTTCTTCCCAAAATTTTATTGATCCCTTTTTTCTAGTGCAGTGGTTCTCAATAACGGTCCCACGGCCAACTCCGGCTCTCCAACCATTTATTTTTGGCCCCCCCGACTTTGCTCTAAAATTATGGAACCATAAGAATTCAGGTGTATGGCGCTCAAGTTAGGGCCTTTCCAAATATGTTTGGCATTCCCTGGCCCTTCGCTAATCTATTGAGACCCCCTGATCTAAGTGTTTTGTTTTATGAGCACGGTTTGTATCACAGTGTTACAATCCGATGATGTTGAGAGTCCATTCCACAATGAACCAGTTGGAAATTTCATTGCAATGATGTCATGTGACCCCCCAAAGACCCTCTCTTGACAACTAAAAACTGACATTACATACAAACTGCGTTTTTTCCTATATACCCAAGTACTTCAGGATTTTTAGCATGGTATGAATGTCGTTTGGTTATTAAATTCTTTAACACTTTAGTATCCCTAAGTACTGGACATGTATTTGGTAACACAACAGTTAAGCCGTGGTTGTATGTACATTTTTAGTGGTGTTTTTATTTGGTGAAAAATTGAACAAGTGTGATCAATCTGGAAACCCGCCACATGTGGGAAATTTGTATTTTTGAGTTTTTTACTTATCACTGCAGATTTTGAAATTTACTTTCCATAATCAGCTTACCGTGTACACCATGGAAGACCTTTGAAATTGCATGAAGTGTCGCACCCCTCACGTAAGAAAATCAGACTCGTAATCAAGGAGTTAATGTTTTCTGCGAAGAATTCCACTTTGTCTCACTTTTACAAGTTGTTTCTTTTTCCAGGAAATGCGGTTTAACTAAGCAACGCAATCAAAGTCTGCTGACATAAAATCATCCAATTTCAACAGACCGTTAAACAGCATACGCTGGTTCCCTGTGACTTTGGTCTAGCTCTCACCACTTCACAAATAATCCATAAAGCGAAGCTCAGGCCAGGGGAGCACCAGCGTAGTACATCTGGGAGGGCGTCCGAACAATCCAATTTAAGACACCGCCATTGGTTTAACACTAAAAGCAATCCTTTGACGAAAAATCCTGATTTAGATTCTCAAATCCCCTATATGTGGAAATTTATTCTGATGGGTATTTAAAACGTCAATATTTTTCTGCAGAGTGATTGGTATAATTTAAAGAGGGCATATTGTGTTTGTGGGTCTTTGAGTAGGGATCCTGGGTGGCGATGTGTTTGAAGGAGTGGTGGATTGTACGTCTTCCTAGTGCTCTCAGAATTTCAAAACAGCCACTGCAAGCTATTGTAATTTTTAAAAAGAATACTAAAACTGTTAGGGAATTGTAGATGGCTGACTGGGAAGGGAGCTCAGAGGGCATTTTAAACAATCCCATAGTGCATTACAATCTGCGCCTATATTCATGTGTTGGAATGAAGTGTAACTTCGGGATAAAAAGTACTTTGCAAGGGCTTAATGAGTGCAAGGGTTTTTTGACTTTGACATTTAATTAAATATGACTTGGGGTTGTGGGATCACACTGACTTATAGTTAGGTGCAATTTCCAAAACTGGTGCATGTGGGGATGGACTCAATACACCCTTGGGGAGGTAGCCATAACATTTAGTTCAGGACCCCTTCATTTCCTTTTAATTAAGGAAATACTGCAGCTGATCCATGACGTAAGAGGGATAAAATTCCGGAGGGTTGATTTCTGATTACCTTTGGGTTGGGTTTGGCGTGGGGTCAGAGTGGGGTTGGGTAATGATGGGGTGGTGGAGATGTAATTTAAAGAATCTACACATGGGTCCTTCTCTATAGACCTGTACAAGGTCATTTCATTTGGTGGCTTGGCCGGAGAAGGACATGAGCATATGGGTCAGGGTACACCACCCATATTTTTTATCGGATTATTAGGATCAGAACAAAAGTTCATATTTGAATTACTGAAGTACATTTAAGTCCAAGAAATATTCCATGTAGTTAGGAAAAAAATGCTCCAAAGTGGTCGACCACTTACTTAACTGCAGTCTAATGGGACAAATTTTAATTTAGTCCACATTGTTGCTTACCCAACCAATTTTTAATCTCAAATTTGTAATAAGATGTTTTGGGGATACATTTCGATGTGAGGGAGATATTAAATATGATTGGAAAACGGACCATATAGTGTCGACACTATTGGAGACGTTTCGTTGAAATATTCCACCTAATCCCCTACTAATTTTCTGGGTATGACTTCTAAAAATATGTTTTTTTGTGACTTCTCTTTTCATACTTCTGATACACCCAAATCTCATTTTGAGTAAAATGATGGAAAAGGTTGTCGATTGGGAGTCACCACATTTCCTAAAGACAAAAAGCTCAGTAATTCATTGGGCAAAAATAGTAACAAGTCGATGTGACCCCCATGATACCCTGTCCCTCCCCATCAACATTCACAAAGTCACGTTGTCGCCCATGTGATATGCTATAACGCTGGCAGGGGCTAAAGTAAACCAATGTCTTAACTTTATAGTGAAAAATTCAATTTAGACACAATTCTGAATCTATCCGGAAAATACGGAAGTACTTCATGACCAGGGACCAACCAAGCCATGCATGCGTTAACATGCTACCTGTTGACTAACAGAGTACAGTCTGAACCGTGATGACGATGCTACTTTCGAGATGACAAAAATATTGCCATAACCCAAGGCCATGCGTGACATATAATAACTTATATAGGCCACACCCCAAAGCAGTTAGGTAATGCATTTCCAAACAACTAGGCGAATCGTGTATTCGATGATCAGGTGCAGGCTAGCACGGTATCGGTAGATCAACGATTAGATGGGTGATGCAGCCATGCATGCCGATCCGCCATGAATTCCGCTCCACGCACAAATTCCAGTCCAGCCGAAAATCTTGTGTCGTTTGTTTCCACCTATCTGTAGATGGCTTTATTTAATTTACCCTCCACATTCAGGAATTAAGTACATAATGCACTTTCCCCGCCTTTTTCGGGTAACAAAGACGCCATGATTTAGTTAAAATAACAAACACTATCACAACATCTGATCAGGCTCGAACTCACTGAGTGTGTGCACTTTGCCTCGGTTTAGAGTTCAAGTTCGTAAATCTTACGCTATATTGTAATCGCGGGCGTAAGGCAATCTTGATACCGTTTTTTATATGTGATAGATTTCACAAGAATTGGGCAATTATAATTAATTTTTTTGAGAAAACGTGCACATACACAGAGGGAGAACACGCGTAGAACTGATTGTTATAGTTAAGAGTTTATCTCGTGCAAAAATTAGTACTTTCCCAGGGGTGCGTCACCTTTTGAAAACGTACGGGATCTGCCTGTGGCCTATTAACTGTTTACTTCTTCTTCTTTGATATGCCTTATACAACTGACAAAAATAAAGTACAATATAACAGATTTAAGCTATTTTCTTTATTGTTTCAAACTGTACTGTGCGACATTTGGCGGGTTTTCCCAGATCACATCACATATTTTAAACATTAGCCTAAAATTGTCAATATTTTTTTTTAAATAGATTAATTTTAAGGGTCCATGGTCCGATCATTCCCAGGGACCCCAAATTTACCAAAATGGTCAAAAATTTTGGTATCGAGAAAGCTACTATTTTTCCTCATTTACCCTGTGAAATCTTAGGGATAAAGGATTTAGTTTGGAAGTTTGAGCGAAAATATGCCCCCGGCCATTTTGTCCGACCAATATTAATTTTAACACAGCACTCTAATGGGCTTCATATAAATCACGTTTTTAGGTCTCACTGTCAAAACGGATTGAAAATCGCCAAATTACAGATGTAGTTTTTTTGTTTGGGTGAGTCCATTCTATCACGATGAAAACGTCAATCTCTTAATCGGGCCCTCCCCCTTTAAATTGTGCATTTTTTGCTCCTTGAGGTGGGCTCTAGAGTTAAATTGGTGTTTAGTGGTGGGCTCTGAAGCCGAGTGGTGGGCTCTGCTGCTGCCACCACCGCCCGTAGCTACATCCCTGGTATAAGCATATTGCAAGCATTATGGGATTTGGTTCAACCACCCCTGTGTTTATAATGTGCTGTAATGTCCATTAGCTTCCATTTTGGACCATAAAATACAACCTGCAAAATCTGACAAGAGGATCACATCTCACATCAGATTCAGGGCATATTTCAAAACCAATGGCAAATTGCACAATAATCTCATTTTTAGGATGTGAAGTAAGTGACAAATACCACCTCCCTGCTAGGTTTCATTCCAGCTTTACATTTTTCACCATGGATGTTCCTATACATGACCTAAATTGCTTGCTTGGCACACTTTGGACACCCTCAGGCTTCCAACACCCTGGATAGACTTGTAAAAGGGGAATTTTAACATGCTACGTTAGGCCAGAAAAAACAAGTCTCTCATTTTTTAAAATTGGTCTTTGATCGCATAATTTTTTTTTCGGTTTTTACTCACAATGTTGAATTTATTTTTATTCAGAAAAAAATGTAAATTGGCAAAAAGTGAGGAAAAAATTGGGTCAAAAAATGCAAAAAAAAAAAAATCCTGCATTCGCTTAATCTTTCTACACAAGACAAATGCTTTGCATTGCGATTTTCACATTTCTTTTGAGAACACGCATTTTTTTTTTTTGCCTAATATCTCAGCTTTAACATTTTTTCTCACACCACACCACACCCACACGCAAGTACCTCGGCCGTATTTGCAATTCACGTTTTCCTCCCGCCAAAACGAACACATTAGTCATCTCACATTTACAACAGACCTAGACTTACACATTTGGTTTTCTTGTTGTTTGTTTTAAAACTGAAACCATTTGTACTCACCATTATTTTTTTAATTCTTTGATTAGGCAAAAAAAAAAAGAAGTTGGCGTAACCACCGACCCCCCAAAAAATCTGCCGACTCAACCCGGTTTTATGCAATTAATCACAAAAATAAAAAAATTCTGCCGCCTGAACCCCATGATTTTCGTTTATTCACAATGAAAAACAACACTTTACCACAAAAGACAAAATACTGCAAGTAAAAAACTTGCGTCATCCCCCCGGCAAGAATGGCATATGACAGAACTCATATGACCTTTTGACCTTGTCCCTGCCCTTTGACATTATGCACATATGAAAAAGGAACCCCTATTACACCTTAAAACCAAGTCTGGGTTCAATCGGACTTCACTTTTCGAAGACACGAAAACTAAAACCTACCTTTGTTCGAAAAGCTACCATGGAACCCACACACATACCATACGGACAGCCCACCCTCGCATATCCCCCTCTGCTTTTCAAGCCAGGGGATAAAAACCTCAAACAAAAATACAAAAACACTGAAAAGTGAAATAAATATTTTTGCTATGTCATTGAAAAACATTAAATCTAGCAATGTTGAAAGCTAATTACATCTTAAATTTGGATGGTGGACCTGAATACTGGATTCCAAATTTTGACAACAAGTATGCCATGTCACTGATCACTGCCCGCTTATCAGTAGCCATGGGTCAGTTGTTTTAAGATGAAAGACTGCTGGAATTTATTTGCCCTTTGCTTATTTATTTGTTTTGGATACAAAAAAACTGTACAACTGCATAAAAAGACATCAACAAGTCTGGGGTTTTCTTTAAACACAATGTTAAATAAGAACAATTTATTAACCAACCTTATAATATTTATTTGAATATCTATTACAATGCAATCTAATAGTATCATCTCCTTGTTAGTGCGTTATACAACCCAAATATTCAAAATTTCTCCAAATAGAGTACAAAACAACCTTTTCTTGTTTGTTAGACCATTAGCCTAGACTCACCAACATTTCTCCATAACAACCCAAGCAAGCCCTTGTCCCGGCCCTTTCCCGGTACATTCCCATTACTTTTGGATTGATCACAAAACATTGTGAGACCTGTTTAATGCCCAAACCATCTGATTGGGTCTAATCCTACTCCACAGGATGTTTTAGGTATGTTTTAAAAAAAATGGTGTTCTCCTCCTCTTTTTTCCATTTCCCCCTTGTTGTAATAAATGCTTTCTTCTCATCACTGCAATGATTCCACCACCACCACCACTTTTCAATTGCTAAATCCCTAAAATCTGTAGCACATCCAACGCAAACACAGATTTGATGGCTAATTCAATTATAACAGTGTCTAAACCCGTGTTTAAAAACAATGTCCAAGAAGATATCAATGTCAGCTCGGACATATCATTCAGTGCCATGCAGTCTTACATCAAGGGTGTGATTGGGTATTGGGGGGAAAATCTTGCAAAGCAATGAAAAATCCTTTAAATTGGATTAAATCCCCAAAATTCGGCTATAAAAACAAACAAAATTGCCAGAAATTTTTGGCTAAAAAATTTCCTGAAATCAGGAAAATCCTGAAGAATTCCACACGCCCTGCTACATTTATTGCTAGCTTTAAACCCTCAACACTGGTTTGGTTATAGCCTCTCTCCGAGAGGAATGGTAAAGGGATAGCAGCTGATGAGATTGGAATTTGGACGTCCGTGGCGGGATTCAAACACGGGGCCTCCGCCGCGCACATTCCCATGAGAAGGGATGGCAAGCCACGAGGGAGTCGTGGCCCCCATATGATTGTTTGGTTACGAAATGATGTGATCACAACACTTTTGGACTTAGTGCATTTCCTAGCTCAGCTTGCAGTGATTTTTAGTAAGTTTGGTCTGGATAGGGGTAGGGCAAACCTCTTACCTTGAAAAACAGTAAGGGTAGCCTAAAAGGTCACAAATGAATGCTTTTTGACCATACCAAGAACTGGGAAAAGGATGTGAAATATGAGTTTTTTTTTTTACTCAAAAAGCTATTTCTTTTTTTTTTAACCTATCCACTCATACCCAAACAATGTTTTTTATATTTGATTTTTATCCAAAAAAATTGGCTCTTTCATAAGAAATACATTTTAAATAACGTGGTAAACAAATAACTATTCTGAATATTTTGTACCAAATTGGATTGTACAATCTTGGGCTAAATATACAAAATAGGACAAAATGGGGTTGCCCATGTCAGAATCCCATGAATTGTATTAAATAAAGTACTGTTAACAACCCTCTTTTTTAGTACCATGAGAAGTAACTCCAGTAACAAGGACATAAATTTTGTATTGTTTAAAAAAAAAAAAAAAAAAAACAAGTTTAAATTAAAATAAGCTTTTTCTTTTATACCAACTTCATGATTTGAATACAGGAATTGTTCAGGGCACCATAGTTGGAAAGAGTTGAAAGAAGTTGTAATAAGTACAAATGGGGTCATGTAAAAGCGCAAATAAATGTCATAGCTTTAAAATGTTAATTAATCCATTTCCAAAAAATATAATTTTAAAGGTAGTATTAAAGTGCAAATTTAACTCCACCAAAATTGAAAAGACATAATGAAATTCCAGAAACCATAAGTTTGTGAAAAATATAGTTCCAGGAAAATACTGGCCTGCATCTGAACAGTTCCGTTAGACAAGATATTTTGGTTTCCTTATTTTACATGTAAACAAAGTGTCATGAAATCCTCAAAGGCTTTAGAATATCGCAAACACATCGCCTTCAATGGTGGTGTATTGTGTCTTGTGCTCTTAGCAAATCCGCAAAATCGTCCCCCCGGGAAGAATTATAAAACGCACGCAATAAATGTTCGCACACAAAAGCTATTCATCCTTATATAAAAGGGGTAAAGGTCATGGAAAATTTCAGCATGTCAGTTAAAATTGATTTTTCTCAACTCAACCTATTTCATTAACTTTCCCCCCTTTTGTTGTGATCTATACCAGCCAGCCCTTCCCTACATACAAGCTTTCAAGGCCAGTGTGTAAATTTATTTAGTGGAGAAAATGAGCTGAATGATGTGCAATGATCATCAAGACCTTTTATTTTCATATTTGAAGAGCATAGAAACTGTCATTATGGAAAATAAATGCAGCCAATTTTTGTTATCTGCAAAAGGGAGGAATGTTGGCCAAACCAAAATAACCAAAATAGTTCTGTATTTCCCGTCTGTCTGTCACCCGCCGCCGTCATGCCTAATGAACAAGATGTTCCCCTCAGTTTGGAGAAATGTTTTAGCAAGTCCAGCAAAACGAACAGTTAAAGTCTGACTCAGAGATTTCAAAATATTATTTTTTGTTCAATAAGAAACATAGTCAATCGAACTAAAGATAGTACCTAAAATGCACAATTTCCGAAATTTGAGATTAATCAGGATTTTTCGTTTTGAATGCAGTAAACATGTGTACTAAGTTACGTCCCATAGGATACTTTGTATAACAAAATTCCGGATCCGGAAATTTTATAACAAAGTTGTTATTTTTCCTATATGAAAGGAATTCGATTTAAGCTTAGCACATTTACACAATAGTAGTATATGGACAAGCATTATGTTAATGCAAAAAACCGATTTTTTATGGGTAAATTGAGGGTGCCCTTCCTCAGGAAATCTCTGAGTCAGCCTTTAAAAATCCAGAAATTGGTAAAAAATTAATCAGTTTGAATGACCTTAGTTTCACCAAAATTCAGTTCTCAAGTCCCCCATTTTTGGTTCCTTTTGCACCACCCCCCCCCCCCCCACGCAACCAAAGCATTCATTTTGGCAAATTTTGAAAAGCACATTGTCAGTTACTCCATGTGACCTTTGGCCTTTGGTGGTTTTCTATAGCCATGTTGAAAATATGGACCAAGTGCTTAGGTGATTAACAATCTCCAAACCTGTCATAGTCATTAGCAGATACTTGCAAAATAAAAAAAACTTTACCTAAAATGTAATTTTGACAAAAAATATGGTAAATTGCTTCATTAATTGTGGTTTCAAATTTGGATGCAATTCTGACCCTTGACCTATTAAGCATTGGTCCTGGACAGATGTTTACCACCTTTTCTTAAAAATTAAAAAAAAAATTGATATTGAGTTTACAATACCATTTTTTTTTTCAAAAAGAGCAGTCTGAAAACATGCTACAATTTATGAATAGGCGTATTCATTAATTTTCAAATTTCACTATTCAGCCTTTTAACCACACATCCAAACACCCTTTTATTATCTCACTGTTGCTTCTTACAGAACGTCAGTGTACTATACAGTCTGTGGCTGTGCACCTTCATTTTCCCATGCATGTACTTCAGCTATCGGAAACTTTCTTTTTTATTTATGGCCTGAAGAAACACTAACCTAAAACTGAGGCAAAAATAAACAAGATTTGTTACAATGCAACTTCCAAAGGTTCGGTACGGTACTCAAGCTACATAAGTACGTCGCCTCATTTCTATAGCTACACAACTAGGAGACCAACCGTCATAAACAAATGGGTGTAATTAATCATTTGTCCTATGTAGAACACTTGCAATTTTGTATGTCTTTGTGCAAGACTAAACTTCTGAAGACCACTAAGGCAAAAAAGAATCAATTTGTTTAAGAAGGTGCTCCACCCAACTTACTACTTTAAATTCAGAGGAAAGCCATCACCACAATCCCACTTGAAATCCATGGCGTAACCACAGTGGTGGCAAGGGAGGTCATAACCTATCCCCCTGCCAGTCCCCCAAATGAACTAATCTACAGTGGTCTAAGATGAAGACAACAATGTCTCCCCACCCCTTGGTCCTCCATTTGCAAAGATCTGGTTACGCCACTGCCTAACTCCCTAGTTCTCATACGAGACATTTTTAGAAATTAACTGTAACCCATAGTGACACCTTGCAAGTAAGTTTTGGAATGGCTTTACTTCCTCATCCTCCTACATTGAATTCTTAACATGCAGGAGTCAGCACTTCAATTTCTGAGGGAACCTCCAGTTTTTTTTACATAGATGAATTACCCCAGTTTGTCACTATCTTGTTTTTTCCTTACTTGTTTCATTAGGCTTAGATTTTTTTTTATTTAGCTTTCTGAGGGGAAAATGCAGCTCATCATGTCAGCAAAACTGTGCTTGGTACACACTAATTCATGGTTTCCCAACCTTTTTGACCCGAGACCCCATTTCTTGACACTTGGCTTGCAGCGACCCCCAGTACTTAAAATAATATTCTCAAAAAGCAATTTGACCGGTCAAGAAACTGAAGGTGTTGTGGAGAGCCAAGTCAGTGGCAAGCCAAGTTTTTTTAAGTTCCCCCCCCCCCCAATTGCAAGCCAATGGGAAGGGGAAAAGGGTCACCATACTCTACCGAATCTACTGAGGATAGGGAAGCAAGGGCACTCCTTAAATTGAGAAACTGAATCTAATGTACGAATCCAACTCCAATACGCAGCAACTTTGGCTGTAACATTCCACAGGTCATGAGGCGCTTCTGGCATTCCTAAACCAAGTAACTCCGATCGTGCAAAAAAAAATACCACTAATTTTCATTATAATGGTTTGAGTTTTTTCCCTTTGAACAGTCCTGGTGAATGACAATTTATGATGATTTGCGCGCAAGCTTCAAAAATGGGCAATGGACAATATCAAAGGCCATTACAGAAGTCATCTGCACCCTTATTTGCCAATATGATGCCTTAAATATGTAGATGTATAAACCTAGAGCTTGTGTGTTTAGTATAAATACTCTACCCAACCAATTACCGAGTACATTTAAAAAAGCTTTTTACAAAACGCTCTGAAATTATAATATGGACATAAGAAATATCCCAATTATAATCTTCCAGAAAAAGAAGTTTTCAACTATCAATACTGTGGGCGAACATCGGGCCCTATCCTTTGGAACAATTGGGGGGCAAGCTCTCCCAAAAACTCGAAATCAGAATTCATTTCCCAAATACAAATAATACTTTGAACATTGTCTAACTTATACTTGCAATTCCTTGTTTGATGGCAATTTAATTAAGGTGCATTGAACATTTTTAGTTCTCGTGTTTTAATGGACTGGAATGTTCTTGTTCTTTGTTTGTGGCTTTGTAAACCATTTATTTTAAGGGTTTGACCCCAGTCTGGTCTCATTGGCCTATTGGTCAACTCCTCCATAACTTTTTGTTCATGTTAATGTTCTTTGTATTTGGTTTTTTTTATATGGAATAATAAAAGTTGAAAGTTGAAGTTGAAAGATTTTACACACTGAAATACAAACTCAACAATTGATTATAATCACAACCATTGCCAATATCAGTGTTGTTTGTTTGATATAGTTCAATTAGCTTTTTTGCCACTTTCTGTTCCTGCCTTTTCTGAATTCACTACAGCGTTACGAGGTATACTATGTTCGTGAATTCATATCAAGTGGTCATTTTTAATACTATTACGAATGTAGACCTGTCATAGGTGAAAATAGTATATACATTTTAAAACCAAGTAATCACAACTAATTTCTACTGTACATTGGCCATCACCTACTGACATACAAGATTACTATCGCTCTTGATTCAACCCTAGTTCGCAATGCCAACCTAATATACGAGAGCAAATCAGACGCATTAATCTTTAATCGAATGACGTTTTTCGTTATTACTGCTCATTTTAGTTTCGGACAATGCAATAACCCAAATATACAAGCAATCAGACGCCTTCTCTAATCGGAATGACGTTTTTCGTTATTGGACTGCTCTAATTTTAGTTTTTGCCGAAAGTGTACTTAAAACAGCAGATTTACTGACTTCACAATACAACTCAGATAAATTACTCACCCAAGTTTTTACTAATAGTCCTTATATACAATCCATCAACAGTGATTTGCAAAAAAGGCTTAGAAATAAACAATATACCAATC
>JAMKCH010033814.1:0-15834 GCA_023653785.1 Ophioderma brevispina | reverse complement strand
TTTTGGGGTTGGTTTTGTTGTTTGGTTTATTTTTTCGTTTGTTTGTTTTGTACAGGAAGTAGGGTTTTGAGTTTGATGCTTTCCTTTTTTAATCCCTTGTGGTGAATTGAAACCAAAAATGTTTGGCAGCAAAAATCAACTTGATCATAAAGGGAACCAAACAAAACAAAACTACTCTGGGGCCTGTTCACAAAGACTTACGATCGATTGTAAGTTTTGATTATACAAGCGTTTAAAAAAAAACTTGATAGTGAACGGTTTGAACTTCATCAAGTTCAACTTTTCGTCAAACTTACGCTTGATAAATGAAACTTACAATCGATCGTAAATCTTCGTGAAACGACCCCTGACCCCTTGTACTGATTAGGGCAAAATTTTGATATGACGTGTAATAAGACATTTGAGTGACGCTGTGGAGAAAATATGTTTTGTGTGAGGGTGGCCATATAGGCCTGTAAATGTCAACTCCGGATTTTTGTTGGTAAATTACCCAAGGAAATATAAAGGGATAAGTAACTTATACTGATTGGAACAAAGTAATAAATAGTGTACTATAATTGTTGTTTTCACGTTGATATAAATCACACCTAATGTTTTGTTCATTGCGTGATACACCAGTCAATATGTCCAGTTGTTATGTTCCCATGTGTAATAGACTGTAAATAATTATACAATGCTATACATTTGTAACTTGTCATTAGTTTCTTGTTGAGCTGAGATCAATATTGAAGAATAAAGAGTCAATATATGTGTACAGTACAATTCATGGGCTGCTGTGTCTTCCTTTCAATGATGCACATGCAATGAGGGTATTTGAGTGCAGTGACTAATAGGGTCTTCAAGTGGCAAGAGGATGGAAACACTTTCTCTGTACTTTTGTCTCTCCTTGAGTGGCATTGCCTTTGTTAGAGCCACTTCCTGGGTTTTCAAGACTTGGACCGAAAATGCGATGAGATGTCTGTAATAAATTGCCAATGGTTATAATTGCCACAGAATTTTATTTTTGTGTCACATTGACTGAATTTGGATTGTTTTGAAAGATGAGAATTTCCGTCTACAAATTTGCTGTTTTACCTTTTTTTCAAATTCTTTTTGATTCTCACATTTTGATTGAAAACTGAACCCTCATAGTTGGTCAGGAATTTCCAAAATGGCAGTATGAGAGATTGTGCAATGAGTTGGCAGGCCCCAGTGTCGAAAGGGGTTAATCATTGTGTTTACACTCTGTTCTACAGCAGTGCGACTTCACGCACAAAAATCACCATTCAGCAAATTGTTCGAATCATTTCAAACAATTATTATCTCAGTCTCAGAGTAAGTAAAAGGGGCTAGCCTAATTATTATATTCAACGAAATGAAACAAAACAGGGCTCAGTCACCCAATGGATTACACTCTTTATTTCCACCAGTATATAAGGCGGAAGGACGGCCGTCGTGCACGTGTAATATAGTGCCCGGTTTTTAGCTGCCCGGCAGCCATGTATGCAGCAGAGCCTCACTGCCGGAGGCTACGTAAATACACGGCAAAAACTGCCGGCAGCGTGGTGTGACTGTCACATGACCCGGCAGCCATGTTTTCATTGACTAATTTTATGATTGATTAATTTACAACAACTTAAACTAGATCCATCTTGGATCTAATTCCAGTTAATTGTCGATGTGATGGCTTTATTGACTTTGAATTCGAGTGCTATAAAAGTGTTTATTTACTTGTGGTAACATCTACCATCTATAACTATAATTTGCCAGCATAATAAGTATCATTCCAATTAAACTAGCTCAATGAAGTTTTAAAATCTAACATGTTTTTTTTCACTTTTTAATTTAAATTTGTTCATTTGTATTTATTTTTGAGTCTATATTATGTTTTGATTTAGTTATTATTTAAATTTGATGCAAAAATATAAAAAATTAGTATTTTTAATTATTTTTGATTTTGGCATTAATTATTTTTATTTTATAGATTTTTGTTATTGTTTAAATTTTGATTAGTGCATTTTTGTATTGTTATTGATTATTTTCATGTTGTATTTTTATGGCGTTTACATTAAAAGGGTCCATGCCCGATCGCTATAGCCCCCCCTCGTCCCCCCAGGGACCCCAGATTTTACCGGAAGTGATTACAATTTTGGTATCAGAAAACACGGAGCTACTATTTTTCTCATTTACCCTTGAAATCTTAGGGCTAAGGATGTTTGGTTTGGATGTTATGAGCGAAAATATACCCCATTTTTGGTCGACCAATAACATAATTTTGCCAATGGTACTCTATGGGCTTACAAACGCACATTTTTAGCTCTAACTTAAAAAAGGGTTGAAATATCGGCGAAGAAGAGAGAAACTTTACAGATGGGGTTTTAGGGTGAAGCCATTCTCTCAAGATGAAATATTTATAGACATAAATTGGGCCATCCCCCTTAAACATTAGAAAATAAATAGAATTCTCTGATGAGACCAATAAACGTTTTTCAAATCTATGAAATATCATACACAACGACCAATCACTGGAGCACTCAACAAAAAATTTACGATGCTCGCCGGCTCCACGGGTCCATTTTGGTTTACCATCAATATATTGTTAGTGGAAGACGCGCCGTGACCACAGCTGTGTGACCTATTGCAAATTGTCTTTTTACTTTTTAGAGCAATTTAAACAATGGCGACACAATTTTGAATTTGACAACTGATATAATAAGTAGAGACAGGCAAGAGGTATTTACACCTCAAAAAATAGAGAAAAATCCATTGCGGGAATCTTGCCATATAGGCCTACAAAGGTTTTTATAATTTGTATGTTATATGAGCGCCCTATATGGCCATTTCCCAAAGAAAGATGTGTAAAACTAGATGTTAGTGAAAAATCATATTTGCCCTGCATGGAAATTCATCAAATTTCACACCAGGATGTAGTTAGTGGCAATAAATACTCCAAATCAGTTGTCAAAAAGTGTGTTGCTGTTGATAGTTTTTGTTTATTCTCGTTTGTCATAATAAAGGAGACTCTCAAACAGCTGTGTGATGAGCCAGAGGAACAAAAACCAGAGCTCGATTTAGAAGATTTAACTTTACCTTGCAACAACCCTGATTTTTCTCAAAATGGGCTGACAAAAAATACAAAATTACATGCCACAGTGAGGAAATTTGCAGGCACAAGAGCAATTACGTTACATGCATTTGTGCATTGTAAAAAGCCCTCTAAATCGAGAACTGAACAAAACAAACATGGAAGTTGATCACCACACTGTGTGCGATTTGATTAGAGTCCCTCCCAATTCCATGACCCATCTATAATTGAGTCTGCATCGATGACCTGCACCGAAGGCGGGAGCCAGAAATTACCTCTTGACATGCTCTCTGTGCAGCCCCCCAGCCATTTGCAAGCCAGTGAACAAAAGAACACTGGGCTGAGTATGGCGGGAAGCATATCGGCCTGGCTTGTGTCTACCCAATTCGACAAGAGCAAGAGCCCTAAAATAGGGATTGATGAAAATCGTACTAATTACAATCTAATTCTTAGAGGGGGCATTTTGTGATCCTAGCACATTTATTTTTCTTTTTGATTCAATAGATATCCTCAAAAGGTTATTTCAAAATTCCACTTGTTCTGAATCTTGCATTTTGGTGGTATGATGGGAATTAGTGCCATATCGCACTACCCATAGGCCACTGGGTTGCAATTTCTGTTATTTACGGACAGAAATAAAATACGAAATTATCCAGAGTTGCTCGAATTTGCACTACAGGTACGGTGCAGGACCCCTTGTAATGCAACCCCTGAGGAGCACTATAAATCAAGTAAGATAGGCAGACAAATTCGATTTCACCTGCCATCTTGTTTGACACCCAAAAAGGGATGGTCCTTTGGCTAAATTCAAAAGATAACGTTAGGTTCAAGCTGAAAGAACCACGGCAAAGTGGACATTGATATTATACTTATTCGTCCGCATGAGATAACCCGTAGGGAGCTTTAGGAGCTGGGGAAAAGTTTCGGGTCATATCCATTGGGTAAAATAGGGAAGAAGCATTTAATATCCAGAGAAGACGCTGCGCTGTTCCCGAACAATAGAAGGGATTTGAAAGGAAAAGGGCCAAGTACAAAATCTAAATCTTGTTTACTGTACTTTCTGAATGTTGAACTTTGTACAGTTTTAATACCATTGATTTCTCAATCATTCACATAACTTCACTGTAAAACGGTTGTTAGGAATTAAAATATTTCTTTCACATCTTCAATGCATCCTTGTGGAACCATATTGAAAGACTTTGTAGGCATTATTGAGCACTATTAACACACGGTATGTTTATAATACTGTAGGTCTTTATACACTGCTCCTAAATATTACCCTGACAAAGTAATTGGGCGACGTTGTAATTACAAAGGTGGTTTGCGTTTTTAAGATTTATTCATAATATTTTATTCGGCTTTTATCCAACGTGCTTCAACTATTAAGAATTACGTTGGACCTATCATGAGGGGTATTGACCATTGTATTAGTTTAGGTTAATGTATTGAAACTTTAATATACAGGCCCCATTCACCGGTGTGGACAGCACAACAACCATTGCTTAACCATATCAGCATTCAATATTGCCACCTACCTTATACAGGTGGTAGTGTTCAAATTTAACGTACGTTATAATTTACCAGTGAAGGTATATGTTTTGACCACGGACACACGTAGACCGTTGTGAGAGCGCACAGTATGAAGAACAGACTAGGAGTGCTGCAAAGTTGAATTGCTGTGTACGGCCCCTCCAAAAAGATTCAACCCTTAAAAAATAGTACCGGTTGTCCCTATATCCCAGCGCGAATCGAATAATAAAGTAAATGTGCAGTAATGCAAATATGCATCTAATTGTATATAATTAGTGGCCTTTTTAATTTTGGTGGCCATTTTGAATTAGGAAAATCAGGGGTGGCCATCTGTCTGCGATCTGTCTGTCTGTCTGTCCACACATTGGCCACAAAATTTCCATGTATTTGTTTCCAATGTGGGAAACAAATGCCAAAAACTGTTGTGATATGAACCAACTTATTCATATTTTCCCTTCCCAAATTTTGCTCTAAAAAAGGTACGAATATTAATATATGTAAAAAAATCCTTAAAGGTGCGTGTTCGATCGGTCTGGGACCCCCTGATTTACCCCGAAGTTGTATCGATTTTGATATTAGATGAAGGCCCGTATTGGTTTTCGTTGTCTCCTGAAATTTGTGAGCCCTCTCCCATTTACTTAACTCCAAGATATAAACAAAACAGACAAATTAAATAATGGTTAACCACCACTAATTAGCACTTTGCATGTGATTATTGCTTCTACCATCAAAACTACCAGTTTGTTCCCATGGTACTTGATGGAGCGTATGTGTAAGTACCAGGCTCTCAAATTAAGTGGAGAACCCAAAATACAATAAATTGGAACAAGTACCTTAATGTTTGATTTTACAACAAAATCTGAAGTAACCCATAGTAGCAAAAATCTGATTGAATGCAGTCCTTACATCCTTCTTTTTAAAAAAATCGATTGTTAAAGCACAGCACCACATTTTTAAAGATGGCTTTGTTTTGAAATAATTAAATCCATGGTGCTTGTACATGTCCAACATTTACAATAAAATAAAAGTTGACTTTTGTTTTGTTATCTTGCAGGTGGTTGTCATCTTTCCAGGGATCTCACTCTTGCTGATAGATCTTTTGTGATGTTTTGAACTTCTGAACAGGATTAACCCATAAGTTGTTCACACACCATTTTGGCCAACTTAAGTTGATGCCTGTGAACAAGAATTTGCCCTCATCTTAGGCAGATGAAACTCTTTCAGACAGAATACAATATATCCAATCTTTACGACAATGAATTCGTCAAATTGTTCCTTGCATCAGAAATGCCTGAGCACCTGCACAAAGTGAGACAAGTACATTTAAATGCTCTCATTGGGGCGAATGCTTTCAGCAGAAAAAGGTCACAATTGAAGCAAACACAACAAGACTTCATATGGAAAATCGTTTGCAATGTACATTAATTTGACAAGGGTTTCATTTTGAATCACGGCTTAAGAGGCACATCATTTGGCATTTTGTGAAAACCTTTTAAGTGCAGTGATGTGAAGTGTTATCACGCAATTCTGACCTGAATAAACCATAGAGTTCAGCTGAATCGAAACCATTTCAGTGCAATAAATGCGGAAAAGGTTTTTTACATAAAAATAAGCTTGGAGACTCATTCTTACAACCCACAGTGTTAAGGAACGTGTAAAGCCATTTCAATGCAGTTGGGTGGAAGACGCTACCTTCATAAAAATGGTCTGCACACAACACTTGGCGTCCCATGAAGGAGTTCGTTACAAATTACTATTTGTGAAAAGATTGTTTCGCAGTAAATACTATCTGGCCCAGCATATCAATCATCACACAAGTGAAAACTTCTTGTGCACCAAATGTGGGAAGGTCTTTCCTACCGAACCTCTTTGTAATTCATTCAAAACACACGCCACAGTTAGGGCACACAAGTTGCAGTGTAATTGGAATTGGTTCAAACAAGACCATGTTTGAGGTTCATCGTTGCCGCCATACCAAAAAACAACACCAGTGTGAAGTGTGGAAGTGCTTCCTTTACTAGCAGCTGTTGAAGGAACATGATGGAGTTCACACTGCTGTTGCTAGTAACAATTTCCATGCGGCACCTTGGAAAGTCTTGGTTTCGAGATTAACAACTGAAAATGCATGTCAGGCTGCACACGGGTGATTCACCTTTTCATTGCAGCCATTGTCCGAATCCTTTGCCACTGCATCAATCTGAAATTGTCATGCCAAACTCCACGGCCAATTATAAACCGTTTCGCCTGTGCCGATGTGGAAGTTCTTCAGGTATAATCGATCTGTCACGACACAACAGAAGACACACAGGTGAAAAGCCTTTTAAATGCAACAAATGTGGAAAATCTTTCCTGTGAGATTTTTGTAAAAAGCACGCTCAAACTCATGGGGGTGAAAAAACACACCAGTGCAACGTGTGTCAAAAATGGTTTTCATACGGCGCATTTGGGAATGCACCCTGAAGAAACACCCAGTTGATATTTTTTTGCACAGATTTTAGTAATTTCATTCCGACACTCACGCGAGATGCTTTTCAGTTTTATTTTCGCTGTCAAAAGTGTTGGTCATGTTGCAAATTTTTATGTTGTAGTATGGGATGATCCTTTCTAATGGATGTAGACACAAATTTATTAATGGTGCGTAGGGTTAATTGGTGTGACCCTGTGACTCTTTTTCTTTGTGAGCTCATTTTGTGGAATTGTCCTCAGTGTATGCTAATGGACCTGGGATGCTAAGGTGGGAATTAAACTTTGCCTATTGCCATTCCTCTACCACCGTGCAGTGAAGTCATAACCCTGATGGCGGCACAGGGATGGGAACGCTTCAAAATATGCCGTCTTTTGTGGCGTGAGTGGTAAAAGCAACGTAGCTTTAGGCCAGCAAGCGGACGTTTGTTGAAGAACAACACCATGCAGTAAAATTTAAGCGTCTGCCAGTGCGCTTGTTGATTAAATATGGCCGTCCAATCTCTAGCCTTCTATATCTATGGTTATAGTGGCCCGGCCCATTTTGTGATACAAATATCATTTGTATTTTTCTATTTAACCTTGAGAAAAGCGTTCTCACAGGAAAAGTCCTTTGTTTATTGTGGAATGAAAAATGGATTGATATTGAATTACCCGGTGTTGTTTATGCTTTAGAGATCAAAAGGACTATAAAATAGTCATTGTATTTTCAGTGTTTTTTACAAGTGCCAGATTGCAAGAGGTAGTGTTTCCCAAGATGTTATTAGGCACTAATCATTGATTTGCCAAAGCGAAAAATTTAAAAAAATCATAAAAAAACAGATTTTTTGGCATGTTTTGTAAGAGTATATCCTTACATACCCTGCAAAATTATAAGGACCAAAAATCAACCTAATAAGGATATATATAGATATTTAGTCCAATTTCTGCCCGTTACGGACACTTTACTACAACACACTAAATGGTCGATTCAAAATCTGTGAACGCTGCTACTTTCCTCCTTTTTTGCCATTTAAAGTTGGAAACGATAACTTATAGAATTCCACTAAAATTATTCCTTCACTTTTAAGATATTCCTGCAAAAATTCAAATATTTCCATTTCTGAGTGGATAAAGCGACTAGTGGGACCATCCTCTAGAGGTCTCTTTGGGTGTACCAAGGTCGTCGATCCAGAGGGGGCAAATTTTCAAGTTGTCCGCCAGAGGGGGCAAAAGTGCAAATCGTCCGGGATTTGCTCCAATTTAGTCTTAACTCGAAAATTGCCAAAATTACATATTAATTTACCCGAATTTAGGCTGACAATTAGGGATGAAAATGATATGTTGGTCCATATCGTCCGCGTTTTCGAGCCAGAGGGGGGGAAAACTTGCCCCTGCCCTATGGTCGGTACGCCCAATGATCACTGATGGTGCCTTTAAAGGTGCAACGAGAGATGTGAGGCACCCAAATATTGTGTCATAATAGTAATTCCTAGTTAGCTAGAAAACTCAATAGATTTGTACCTTGTATTGGGCTACAGAAATGTCTTAAAAGAGAGAAAAAAAGGATTTTGATTTGCTATATTTCAATATAAAAACAGGCTGAATTTCGGATTTGCTCTATACGAAATTAGAAATTTAATAATTTTGTTCCCAAAGAAACATTCCTCAGCTTAATCTTTCAGGTGGGGATATTTTGATGGAAAGCTTTCATCAGGACAAAAACATCAGTACTTTCGATTTTTTAGGGACACGATTATTGAATCTCCGTTGCACCTTTAATGGAGATGGTTCATCGCATAATGTCTGTCATTGGTGTGCGATCCAATGAACAGCATTATAGCTATGTTATGCATGATGATGCGGTAATCAGATAATTAACCTAACAACAGAAAGAATAAAAAGACTGCTTTCTGTGGGAAAAGGCACTATCAGTGATTTGCTAATCAGAAATCGCGAAAATAATCAAAAATAGATTGTGTATGTTAATCATCAACAGGTATAGGTACATGTGTTTGTAGCTTAACACACCCTGCAAGTGTTAAGTCTGAAAGCACCTAATAAGGATAAAATGGATGTTTTAGTCATGGCCGTACGCGGGACACTTTACTGCAATACGTAATTGAATGGGAGATTCAAATCTTTGAACATGCTGTTTTCTTTCTTTTCGATCAATTTGTCAGTTGCAAAAAATAACTATGAGCTTTATAAGGACATATCCTTCAATTTAATCCATTCCAGCAAATTTAAAATATTTGACTCTTTTGGGTGAATCAATGATAGTGGCTTTAAGGTGCAGTTGTGAGAACTAATTTTGATCTATAGTATGGTAGATCAAGTGAGGATATAGACCAGTTAAACATCCTTACTCACTTCGTTTGTGCCTGCGAATCCATTCCTGCGAATCGTTATGGCCCATAGTAGTAAAACTCTAACAGAACAAATGGCCGTGTGTAACAGTCAGGCTGACCTATTTCAAGATTCCAGGCCCTAACATGTTTGCAAACATTGCTGTTAACTTGTCTATAGTAACAGGATCAACTGATGTCATACATGTGTAGATACCACAAGGGGCTGCATGTGCAGGCTCTTTCTCCACCTGTCTCTTTCAAGCCAAAAAGAGCTTCAGGGGGATAGCACCAGCCAAATTCCTCAAACGGTCCACCTTTTGCTGACTTTGTGATAAGGAGGGTAAAAAATTTAGAGAAATTTTTGACACCAAAAGTCCACTTTTTGGTGATAAACTGTTCAAAAAAAGTCCAAAAAAAGGAACCATTTTAGGGTGGCTAGGTACACTGTTAACGACCTAAGGGCCAATTTTTCAAAAAAGTCACTTTTCAAAGTCCCGCACCCCCCAAATAATAAATCCTGTGTACGGCCATGCACATCATCGTTGAACTGCAACGGTGCCCTTTAATTCTGGACTGTAGTGGACATTATAGTGACGAGGTATTAATTATTGAATTGTAATTGTTTTGGATAATACCACAACCAATTAATTTTACAAAAAATCTAATAAAACATTATTAAGTTGCAGTAAAACCTATTGATATCATTCTGTTTCCAATGGATAGTCAGTGCAATATGCTTCTTCTCTGCTGTCCAATCTCCTCTATATGGTTTACTGCAACTTGTAAATCGGGGTATGGTTTGCGTAAAGGGACATAACTTAAAAATACTCGGTCGATTGCCACAAATAGGAGGTGTCAAAATATGGTAACCAAACCACCGCTTCCAATTTATCTCATAATGTATAACACAATGTATTGGGTTACTTGACAAATTTCAGGGTGGGGAGTTGGGGTTGTTATTTATGAAAATGTGCAAGTGCGGGCTTCGAGTGCTGCTTAGTTGTATAATTCTTTTTTTGGCTTGGATATGGCACCGTACCAGCAGCTTGGAAACAACATCTGTTGCTATCGCTTGAACAATCTTGGGAGTGTATAAAAAATGTACTTTTTTTATTGGAATGTTGGATTTTAAGAATTCTTATTTTATATTATAATTATGCAATAAAATAGTAAATTCATGTACATGTATTGTTGTAAATGCAGAAGCCTCTTGGAATCAGTGTTTGTCATTGAAGGGGCTCTGCTATAGAAAGAAAGTAATAAATTAAACAAACAAAACCACTTTTGTACATTGCCGTTTAGTCTTTAATCGAGAATAAAAGGTATGATTTTGGGAACCGTACTCTCTCTCGACGATTGAAACCAAGGCGATCCATTATTTTACGTGGAAGAACCGGCCCCCGCTCGTTCTTCCACGCAAAAATAATGGTGTCGCCGGTCTTTGAGTCGTATAAAGAGAGTACCGGGTCCCAATATCATACCTTTATTCTATTCTTAAAACAGCTTTATCATTTAACCCTAGTCTACCTGAGCCATTTTTTGTAACCAAACTCCTGAAGGGGGGGGGGGGGGTTACCACCCCAATCCCCCCCCCCCCCCGTATTTCATTACTGAAGACCCGAGTCCTGTAAATTGGTACCAAGGAAGCGTAGAGCTCTTCTTCCAATGGTACCAAATAAGTACCAACATCCCATATGACGTCACCATGACGTCCTATGTTGAAAGTACGAAAATCTGACTATCGGGCGGAAAATTGATATTTCGCAATTTTAGTGACTCAAACACCTATTATATAGCTTAAAAAACTGTCAGTTATATTAAAAAACTATTCATCCCATCAAGTAGAGTAAAAACTGCATGAAATCTATGTTCCTAACCTTTTTGCGAAACATTGAATTTTCACCTTGTGTGCTATGGAAATTGGCAGTTTTGCTGACATGCGACTTTATGAATCATTGTGACGTAATGCTAGGCATGTTGGTACTTCATTTTGGGTAACAAAGGAAGGAGGAGGACCATAGCTATCTATTGGTACCAAAATCAAGTGTATGTGATGTCCATGTGTTGTGTATTAGGATGTTGGTACTGCGTCAGAAGGGGGGGGGTGGTTGCCACCCCCTCATCCATCATTTTAGGATCCACTGTATCTTACCTATACCCCGGTGATGTTTGTTTTTGGATGAAAAGGAGCGAAAATGTCATTGACAATTACATTAAATAATTTGGCACTAAAAAAGGGGGTTTTAGCAAGCGGGAAAAAAAAAACCCACCCCCACTTTTTTTTTTTTTTTTTTTTTTTTTTTTTTTTTTTTAACCCAATTTTCGCGATACTTTACAGCTTAAATACAACAGAAAGGACTGACATCACCCAGTGAAAACAATTGAAACAACCCGTTGAAACAGCAACGATATACGCAACGAGACACAACGTTGGCAGGCACGCGCGAACGTAGCAAAGCGGTATGACGCGAGCGCTTCAACTAAAAAATACAAACAATAACGCCCAGCGCGGTACCGGGGTTCATTGTCAAATTTGAACCCGGGCATCAGCCAATGAAAATTGCTCATTTTCACAGCTGTTAGAATTTGGACATCAAAACTTTCAGGAATGAGTGAGAATCTTCAGTTTAAAAAATGAATTCTTGTTCCCCCGAATTTTACAGTTCATTTATTTTGATTTCGGATTTTTTTGCTAAAATTTCACACAGTTTTAAGGTTGGTTTTTTTTGCTTTCAGTTTTATATGAAAGTTATTCTAATGCTGACTCGGTATGGTATGCAGAGGTTATAGAGACAAAAAGACGCTAGGTCAGGGGTTTGGAAGTGGAAGTGCAGAGGAGGCAACAGGGAGGCAATTTCCCACTTTTTTTTTCTTTCCCCAGTTTTCCCCTCACCAGTCACCTGAAGGGGGGCATTGGGGCCAAAATCACAAAAATTTTCTGCAAAAATCAAGATTAGGGGCCAAATGGTTAAAAGTCTGCAAAGTTGGATGTTTTCCACCTAAATCTCACTTCACTTTGCCCTCCACCCCCCCCAATCTCACTTTCACTTTGTTCCTCACCCATCCTGATAAAGAAGTCGATCTGGGGCACCACTGGTGCTTTGGTATGGTCAAGTGGTGAAAATAGCTTTTAAAAGGGTTTTCAGGCCACAGCCTCGCCCTATTCATGTACATAAAAAATTGAGATTTTTCATCCAGAAATGCCTCTATGTGTGTTTAATCAAATCGATTACTGGAAGATATTGTAACTTGCACCATCAGGCCCGTGGTGTTAAAATTTGGCAAAAGTGGACCTTTTTTTGTTTGCCCCCAAATATTGCCCTTTTTTGACCAAAAAAAGCCTAAAACCCCTATTTCTCTGGGGACCTTTTTGGAATTTTGGAGATGGGTGGGTACATCGCGCCCAACCCCCCCCCCCCCCCCCCCCCCCGGCTATGGCCTGGCACATGATGCAAACATTTTGCTCATAACTCAAAATACACGGTCAAGTTAACTATTAAGTGTGGACCTAAACCTTTGCCCTTATAAAGATAAAAACAACTGATTTTGGTAAGATCAAATATGCCACCTTTAAATGAGGAAGTTAAATTTGGCCAGAGTCGAAAGGGGATACAATTTGATCCTAAGCCTCAGGCCCACTACTCCTGCATGGATGAAAAAATTGCGTATTTCCCGGCGAATAATCAAGAATTGCCTCAAGATGAACCATTTCCCCAAAATAGCAAATTTTGCCACTATTTTCAATGTATTTTATTATGTATTAATTAAAGACCTGAATTTTTCTCCAAAGGTCAAAATTTCTTGGGGAACGTGGCAGGGAACGTGCGTTCCCAATACCCCGCTTTTTCCAGGCCTGCACTCATGCAGCATGTAATCAAGGGGGAACCCGGTACCGTCACTCTCTTACTGTCGGGTACCCAGCTCGTTAGGAGGAATTGAAACCACCCCCCTTTCGCATATCTAGTTTAAAACAACTACCCCTTTTTTGGCAAAATCGCGAATTTTTTAGGGCTAAAATATACCCCCTTTTTTCGCGAAATAATGAATGATTTTGAATGATCACCCTTTACAAAACCAACATGCGAAACTTGGAAACTACAGTCAACAATAAAATACGTGGATAGCTGACACAAAAGGTGCATGTAAACCATGCGCAGATGACAAGAGGAATATCTAAGCGACTTAGACCTAGTATGTCGTCAGCTGAAGGTTTGAGAATGGATCTTTGTTTTTAATCCATGTGAAAAAATCAAGGTATAAATATAAAAAACTGTCTCAATACGGGTTTTTCTGCGACCACCCCACTGTAATATCCCTGTTAAAATTTCGCGAACTTTGAAATGACAAAGTACCCCTTTTTCTGATATCGCGAAAAATAAAAATTCGCGAAATTGATTGAGGAAAAACAGCCTTTTCGCGACCTACGAAACGAGCATAGGTACCCGACAGTCAAGAGGAGTGATGTACCGGGGGGTGGAGGGAGGAAAACTTTCCCCCTAGGACCAAAATGGGGACAAGAGAAAAAAATGGGGAAATGGGAGAAAAGTAAAGGGAGGTTAAGGGGAAAGCGGGATTAGCGGAAAAGAAAAAGGCCAGAAGGGACGGGAGCCTGGGGGAGGGGGAAATTCACATAAGAAATGGATATGGGGTGTAAGGCTCGTGCTTCTAAACCCTGGGGCATTCGGTGACAGAGCTAAAAAAAATAGGGGTCTTTGGGTGATACAGCCAAAAATGCCCCAAAAATAAGGGGTTTTCGGGTGACAAATTTGCAAAAGTTTTCCCCCAAATATGGTCTGTTTTAGAAAATTTTGCAAAAAATTTAAAAGCTTAAAAAATTAAAAATTGAAAATTGTAAAATTTCCCAAAAATGGGTCGTTGGGTGACAGTTTGGTTAAATTTTAAAAACTATGGGGTCTTTGGGTGACATTTTCAAAATATATGTGGACTTTGGGGGGACATGGCAATGATAAACATGGGGGTTTTAACAGCCTTACATGAACGTCAAACCTCCAAGATGGGAAATGGAGTGTCCCACCTCCCAACACCCCCCTCAGCATAAAAAGGTTACTAATACGGCAGCGAGAGAACTTGAAAAGAAAAGCTACAATTTTTAATCATCGATGGTGACAAATTACCTAATTCCACCTTACGTAAGCATATTAGTGATGTGAAAAATATTTGAAATTTGCAGGGAAAGCTTCAAATTGAAGAATAAGTCTGTAGAAGTTCCCTTTTCTCGCTGTAGAATTGACAGAAAAGGAAGAGAAAAGAAACGGCACAGTTTTCCAAGATTCGATTCTCCATTCGGTACGTGTGGAGGAAGGTCCGGTTAGGCAGTAATAACTACAATCTCCGATCTTGTCCTTTTAGGTGCTTCCTGGTCTTATCATTTGCCGGTTATGTTAGGATACCTGACTTGTTACATACATGCAAATCTGATTTGATGATTTTCTCGATTTGCTGATTCAGCAAATCACTGATAGTGTCTTTTAAAGGTGAACGAGAGGTTGCGTCGTCCATATATTGTTCAGTTGTAGTTATTTCTTATAGATTAAACCCTCAGTATTAATCTTACATTGTTATTTGCTACAGAAAAGGCCTGAAGTGAAAAACAAAAGGTGGTTTTTTTTATTTACTCATATTTCAATATAAAAACAGGCTGAATTTAGTATTGGCTTATACGAAAGTTAGAAATTTCACTTTTTTGTACCGAAGAATATTCACAGCTAAGTCCCTTTTCAGGTGGGGGTTAGGTCTGATGGAAAGCTTTACATTCAATGCAACAAAAAAAAAAGAATATTTCTATATTTTTGGACACCTGGATATGTGAAATCTCTTGTTGCACCTTTAAACAGAGGTTTTTGTAAATGCATAATGAGGCCTCTATATTCGTAATATCACATAAAACGGAATAAATCACAACCCTTAAAATTTTGATAGCCAGTTTTTAAATATAGAAAAAAGAACTTTACACATGTTAAAAGTAATTTTGTAGCTTTCTTGCTAGATGTTTTGCATTAATTATTAAGTCCTCCCCATCCGGCATTATGCCCTTTTCACTTGCACAGCGACGTTTATTCTCGCTCGTCTTACAGTCTAGTCATCCTTACATTCGTTCCGTGGATTGTACACCAAAATGAAACTAAATATTGGGACTGTTATGGGTGCACTTTATTATCAAGGAAACCAACGATAATTCATATCCCAAACAAATTTCAAATTATACGATGCGGGACAGTAATTTCATGTAAGAAGTAAAACCATTACTTGAAAACAGTGGAAGTAGTAACACTAACAGCACGTTCGTTTGGTTACCATTCGTCGAGCAAATTTTCCCGCAAAACTTTTCACCAATCAAACTTGAGTTCTTGAAAGTTAACGAATGTTGTTGATTTTTCCGGTATTGAAATAAATCACTTCATTTGCCATGTCAGGATTAGTCAAAGA
>JAMKCH010033813.1:0-14893 GCA_023653785.1 Ophioderma brevispina | reverse complement strand
CTCAAATTTTTTTAGAAGAGTGCCCAAGCGAAAGGAGGACAACAAGTCAGTAAGGAAGCGTAAAACTACAGTGAGGAGGAAGGGACAGTAAGGAGAAGATGCTGTGAGGAAGGCATTTTGCCAAAAGCATTGTTTCAAAGAACTCCAGGTTAAAGAGCGATTGAAAATTTCCTGTCTAAAGGTGGCCAGGAAAAGGAGGCATGGAAGAATGTGAAAGATCACATCAGAAACACCTATTTGTAGGAGGTTTGCTTGAAGTTGTTCCCACTCCAGAGTTTCATTATTTAGTTTATTGTTGACTGGGTTTGTAAAGAAGCTTTTATTGTTAGTCTTGTGCTGTTTTTTAACTGCCAGGAATACCAAGCATTTTCATTTTTACATCATGTTCATTTCACTTCAAATTTTTTTCAGAAGCTTGAAAATTGAGCAATTAAAAAGCCATGCCAGTACATGTGGTATTTTAAATTTGGCAGATTCAAGGAGTTGTTCAAAAGAATATGGTTATGGTTTCTTTGACTTTAATCTAATCAGATTGCCTTTTACTTGCATGCACTGACAGTGCAAGTTATTAATTTGTGCTATGTGAGTGCAGTTATGAGAGAGGCCTTGTTATGTGTAGTTGGTACTTGCAGATTAGGTTTGACCTGAAAAGTTGTATTTCCTTTTAAAAAAATTTGAATTGGAAACTTGTCACATGACCCTTAATTGTAGGGAGTTTGGCACAGGACCCCATTAGTGAGTCACTTTAATGTAGGCCTACTATTGTTGTACATCTAGTTTTTCAGGGACAATTGATATTAACCACTGAAATGCTTTCTTTGAATAATTGTGAAGAATGCCAAGGTTATGGTTAAAAGTAAGAAATCTTGGAAACATAAGGACCCCAAATATACAATGTATGAAGAAGAAAAACAACCTTTTTCATGGGTATGCCTGTTGCTGACTATGAAGTATAGTAGTCTTTGTATATGTTGGAAGGGCACAGTGATTATAAGCTTTGTAGTGAAACATTGAGAAATGATCATGATGAGTGCACGTAAATAATTGCTTTTACATTCAAATGCAGTCCAGAAAGTTTCAGTTTGATGGTGAAATGACTTGCGATTTCAGGCACCTCCTTTAAAGGCTTACAGCTCATCCTTGTATCACACCTCATGAATATTGGAACAGTCCATTTACTTGTAAGAAGAATGAGTAGTGACATACTGCTGTATTAAGGGTATTGCTAAATGGTACATGTAGACCAAAATGGCTCTAAATTAAGAAAAAATAAAAGCAGCTCAAAAATAATTGTTACATATTAAATTTCTCTAAAAAGGTTCAGCTTTGCTTCAAGGGGCATTTTTGATCAGCATGCCATTACAGATTGGAAATATGGTTTGGCGTTTTTCTAAAAAAAGTTGATTTCTGGGCATTTTATAAAATTTAACATTTGATTTCAAATATAATTAATGGTATGTGTATTCACTATGCTAATATTGAGCAAATAGAGTAGACGGGTTCGTTCCTACCGAACCTAAATTAATGAATTGTGGAGGTCACATGAAGATAATTAATTGTTACATTTGTAAACAAGGCATTTTCCCTACCTGCGCCATAATTCATGAATGTAGAAGGGACAACCATTCCTCAATGTATTGCTCATATTACATAATATAACAACATGCCAATTAATTACATTTGAAATTGTATGTTTGATTTAAAAAATGCAAAAATCCACATTCATATCTTCCAAATTTGTGAATGGCAAAGCCATTCAAAAATGCAACATTGCAAAGCTGACAATGGACATTTGTGAATTTAATTTGCAACAATTTTTGAGCTGCTTTTATTTTTTGTTAATTAAGCCATTTTTTATCTACCCTGAGCGGACCCTTAAGCTGTTCAATGGCATGAATTGTATAGAAGTGTTTTCTTTTAACCAATGAATTTATGACTAAATATAATTTTGACAGCAAATATTAGATAGCTCGTCCAGGGGGTCCTGCATGGCGGGGAGTGCCCTTGGAGCTAATTGTGAAATCAAACATTCATGCATTGATTTTCTTAAAAAAACATTCAACACATTAATTAAATCTGTTTCATTAAGAAAGTATTTAAATATTTGAAACCATACCGGATATTTCTTATATAAACGATGATTTTCGTTGCCAAAAATAATGGATAAAAAGGTGGTACAATACATAAAGGTGATGATTATTGGGTATCTTATGTAGAGGATATTTAATCTGTGATTCTTCATTCATGCTTCCAGTTTCCTTGATGGTTCAATTCTGAGAGTTTATAATTGTATTGTAGTATAAGCATTTTACAGTTATAATAGGATAATCATTTCTCAAACAGTTGGTGCGTGCCCATTAACGTATGTGCGTCACTGTGCCGACCATAGTGCCTACACAGATGCAGGACCTTGAAAAAAAAGGCCAACCAACACCCACCACCAAGTTTCTAGGGGGGTTTTGATGAGCTTGGCTTAGCTCTGTGCTGGCGACATTTTGGAAGTGTTTCAGAAGAAATTATAATCCCATTATAGTATTTGCCTTTTCTGATGATGTTGGCAATTGCCTCACTTAAATGTAGACTCAAAGTGTCTTGAATCTTACGTACTAAATGTCATACTTGTAACTCGAGTACCCTTTAAATGATGATTAATCCCTTTTTATTTGAATCGGAACTCCCAAGCACATCATTCACATGAAAAGAAGACAAACGTCAAACCTGAAACTAGGAGATTGCCAGACATGCGCACCAAATATATCCGTGGTTCAAATTTACGGAACTGGCAAATTTTGTAACCACTTCAGTCAAGAGTAAAACTGTTAATCATTTCTAATATTTTGCAGAGAGCTTTAACTTTCGGAGGCTCCTTTTAAATTTTGGGGTAAGGCGACAAGAAAAAAAGGAAACCATGTTTTACGGGTCCAACGGACCCAGATTTTGTGTTTTTGGACTTTTTTTTGTTATTTTTTTCAATTTGAAAAAATCATGCAAAATCAGCCATTTTTTAACCAAAATTTATCAAGTTGGCTAATTTTTCAAAGAAAATTTGTAAAAATTCTTAATTTTTTATTTAAATTTTGTCATACCTTGGGGCTACTTTAGGTTAATTCTACCTTCAGGGGAAAAAAAATCACCCGATGGACGTGCCCTACTTGAAATGTCCACCCATCTGTAAAACTTGTTTGTTTTTTTTTTTTGTCGCTTAACTGGGAAAAATTCTATGAAAGAGATGTATCTGAATTTACAATGTCTCTGTGCTAGCTAGGAAGCTTGATCATTCTTCAAGATTTGAAAGCATAACAATATTCCTATATACTGTATGACTTGTGATCATCTAGTAGGAACTCTTTTGTCTGATTAATTGTATTTTTCTTCTTTTTGAATGGCAAACCAAATTTGCTTTGGCTAATGCAGTGTCTAATTTCTGTTTATAATCTGAAGTGTTTTCTTTATGAAATCAGTTTCTGAGTCTCAATTGACACTTACCATTTGGGGAATAGTTTTGTAACAAAGTTCCATTTACAAGCTAATCATTAATCACAGTGAACAAATTAATGTCACTTTAGAATTCTTGTGATCTATAGTTTATTATATAGAAAATTTTATTAATGGGGTGAAAATTTAAGAGTTGTTGTTTGTATTTCATTTTTCATGCAGTGTTTCAGCCCCTTGACAAAGTCCATGGAGTTGGTAGTTGTGGCACCAGGCATAAAAGAAGCTTGAATTGCACCCTAAGCTTTCTAGAACAAGCAATAATAAGAAAAAACCTCTTGTAGAAAAGCTTTAAAAACCCTTGTTATTTAGATGGCATTAAAGGTTTGTGCCTCGATTGATTTTTAGATCTTACGTTTCACCCAATCAAAGTAGAGATTTTAGTACCACAAGAAAGCTTGCATTTTTCTCATAACCCCTGTGAAATTTTACACCTGAAATACGTTCCCTATGATATGAACAGAACAGTAGCAAATTTCCAGGAAAGCTGGTCATCCGCCCCCCCCCCAAAAAAAAGGTTTTCTATGGGCCATTTTCAGACACATTTCTGCTTGCTGGTCAAGCAATGCCATCCAAACTTCAGAATTGTGGTATTCACATGATGGTCCTTACATATGCAAAAGGTATATTTTAAATTTTTGACCAATCGGGTCACCCACCTTTAATGTAAACAACTTTGCCAGTATTTTCCCCCTCTCCCAGTATCAATGTTGTTCCCCAGGTGGTGCCCATGGCATACTCCTTTGCTTTCTCTTGCCATGCAACCACTCCTAGGCTATTTTTGATGTTATTACAGTTAAAAGCAGAATTTTGGTGTTATTACAGATGAAAATGGAATTTGGATGTTATTTGCAGTTGAAAATGTAATTTTGATGTTATTCCAGTTCAACATGGCAAGACTTGCTATCTGAGAACGCAGTAATTTGCACATTTTTTATTTAGGATGTTGGCTAGTTATCTGCTAAGCATAACTCCACATTATGTCTTTAACATGTTGTCATTAAAGGATGTGGAGTTATGCAAAACCACATGGAATACCTTTCTCCTGTTACCTACCTCAACTTTGTCGATCTCCAAATCACTCTAAATTTACGATATATCCCTATTTTTGTATCAAAACACAACTTGAGATGCTATAATTGCGAGTGAAATAGGGAAAAAACTTAAAAGAATTAGGAAATTAAAAATTGTGAAGAAAATGCGACTACAATCATTCTGCATGAGAAAGGCTGCTTCTCGGAAAATGATGGATTTCTACTGCTTTTTAGACCCAAATTTTGGGAGGAGATTAACCTATTTCAAACTGTAATTATTATATCAGGAAACATATTCAACTCGATTCTGAATTGGTTTGATATTTTGTTAGCTGCAATATGCAAAGTTGGATCTTTGAAATGGCCTGCTTTATGCTGCTACAGGGGGAAAGGTATTCCATGGGGTTTTGCATAACTCCACACCGTTCTGACAAATGTTAAAAGACATAATTGTGGAGTTATGCTTAGCAGAACTAGGAGTTGCCTACTATGAATGGTGTTTAGAAGCCACAGAAATTGAGAGTTTGCATCATAATTATACATAACCAAAACTAAAATAACAACAAATCATTACGTGGAATTACATATCTAAACATACAGACTTACTAGTGGGTGAGCCAGGCTTGTTGGCCGGTATCACCTGGGGGGGGAGGGGGGGGGGGGGGCAAAGAGGCATGTATACCAGGGTACTCATACTATGGACAACACAAAAATGTATGATGGCCATTCTGTAGGGGTGCTTATGAGCTAGGGGCTCGCAAGGAGATAATACAGGGGTCAAAATTGAAAAGTGTCCAATTTCCACATTAAAAAAAAAAAAACCAAATTGTTCGTATGATCACAAGATTAAAAAAATGTATAGTTTTACTATCTCCGACTTACCCCTATGGAGTTATAAGCCGAAAACCATTATGATAGGGTCAAGGTTAAATTTAGATCTTCTAAGGGGGTCAAATACTAAAAAAATGCTTCAGTTTCAGTGGAAATGGTCTCATATTGTTGTAATATTCTCACAATTAAAATAAGGAATAGGTTCGACCATCTGCAATGTGAAATTAACCAAGTTACGCAACTTCATTAGTACTACGCTATAACTCGTAGGGGTATAGGGGTTTGTTTGGTGTTAACTGAGAACTTTACATGTAAATTGTCCAAAAGCTATACCTGATATACTTGTGATTACATTACAAATAATTGAGACCATTTCCACTGAAATTGAAGGTTTTTCTTTTTTTAAGATTTTAATTTTAGGGCTACAAAATTAACCTTTGACATATAATAACGGTTTCAGCTTATAACTCCATAGGGGTAAGTCAGAGATAATACAAATGATACATTTTTTAATACTTGTGATCATACGAACAATTTTGGTATTGTATTCAACAACATTGACCACTTTTCAATTTTGACCCCTGATAATCTCTTTGCAGCCCTAGCCCGCTTAAGCTACCCCTACAGAATGGCCATCATACATTTTGTGTACGTCATAGTGTTAGGAACCCCTGGTACAAGTGCATCTTTGCCCCAACACCACACCCCAACCCCCCCCCCCCCCCCCCCCCCCCCCCAAAGGTGATACCAATAAGGCTACTTTTGATGGTCTGGATCATCCACTATACCATACAACCTGCTTTTGTAAATGAAAATCATATTGTATTTCATGTTTTGAGTCTAGTCAGCAGGTGTGTTAAACATCCAAGTATTATATAGTGATTGAAATATGTTTGTTGTATATCTGTAGGAAGACATTTTTGTCAGCAATACAGAAAAAAGAATTTTATTAGGGTAGTTAGTAGGTAAGATTGGCTATGCTATAGTAATTTTGCCGGTTTGCTTATACAACTACATGTGTCTGAGAGTCATGCATGAAGATGATCTAAAGGGGCATTTCATGATCCACAGCCTCGTCCCCCCGGCTTGCCTACAAAAGTGTTGAGACTTTTATATCATCTGAACCGTTTAGCTTAGTAATCCATGTGTGTCCAATCTAGGTGCAAATTCGGCCGCCTCTGTAAGAAATTCGCAATTTTTGATTTTCTGTCCGAAACGGACAGAAAATTACACCACATAAGCCTATGGGACCGTGGGGAAACGAACAAATGCTCATAACACAAAACGCACGTCGGGATCGGCTCAAATTTGGGAATATGCTTTTCTCAAGGATATCTAGCAGTGATAAATGAATGAAAAACAGAAGGTGCGAGATCACGAAATGCACCTTTAAGGAGCTGGGTAAAAAAGAATGCTACAAAATAATAAAAGTGGGAAGGAAAGCACATGTTTCTCATAGTAGGTCTTGAACTTTGTCTTTTGTACAGTTAGTGGTTATGCTCTATTTAAACTATTGGTAAATTTTCCAGCAGCATTTTCAGGCCTGTGGGTCCATCTCATCCTGCAAACTCTAAGAAGCTCATTTTTTCAAATACAAATCTTCCGTATAAGCTTAATAAGGTTCACATTCCTATTTTCCCAAACTCATCTTTTTTATTTAAAAAAAAACCCAAAAAAACATGTTAACACTCTTTCCAAGTAAAGCAGCATGCCAAAGCCCATTTCCCTTAAAGTCTACTTTTTTCTTAAAAGGTTCAACTTTCCTTAAATTTGCCTAACCCCAAAGAACCATAAGTCGTTGGTAAGGACCTGGCTGCATTATTTTTGTTGTGTTTGACCACCTAGTCACAACTAGTATTAAGGGTTTTTAATTCAAAATTGTTTGATTTTGTGAGTTACAAAAACTGTCAAAGCCAGGTTAGCTGTGAAGAAAAAGAAGTTATTTGTCTCCTCTCTCACCACCTGTGATTTTATCATTCTGAAACTCTGGAAAAAGCAGTACTATACCAATGAATACTGAATTAAAGTTCCCAACCTTTCACATTATTTCTCTATTCTGATTTCTGAGCAAAACTGGTAGTGCAGAGTACACCAGTATTGTGTGCAAAGGTGTATGAAGAATGATGCCATAACAGAGAGCAACATTAATCATTAATTGGTGGTGTAATTTTCAAAAATCACACATTATTACAGTTGGATATTGACATGAACCAAAATGAAAACCTTCAAAGAGATTTCTAGTGATCTAACAAAACTATTGATGGACAAATAATTTTTCTTCTTTCTTGGCTGTATACCACTGTTGTTTGTTTGCTTTTATTGCAATATATTAGCTGATGTTTTAGTTGAGTCGGAACCAGAAGGTTGTAAGTTTTGGCCAATATAAGGTTTTATTCCAAATCATACTGGTAAGAGCATTCCCAATATTCCTAAAGCCCATTTGTTCTAAATGATACTAATATTGCTTAGAATATTCTAATAATTCTAAATAGCCCAGAGGAATCTAGTCGTTGCTATGGCAAATATTAGATTCCATAAGTGCACAATTGCCATTTGTGTTGGAGCCATAAGGTCCTCAAAGTACCTTTGTCTGACACACCTTGTTGAGTCTCGGCTTCTTTTGTGCTAAAATGTCCTTATGTACTGAAAGTGCAAAAATCAGAATGGCTGTAACATTTTGCACCTTCTGGTTCCTTTTTGAGTGTTTAACTTGTTGTTTAAAAGTGAAACATTCCATTGAAGAAAATCACTGCAAATGTTTAGTTTGAAGCTGTTTAGTTTCCCTGAATAAATACAAGCAGACAACAGCTTACTTAATTCCTGTCATCTCCAGGAAGCAAAAATGAACATTAGATTGCTGCAGGGACACCTAGCTAGTACAGCATCAAATTTTGATGTACATTGAATCCATGTCAAAATGAAGTTGTTGGCTCCTTTGATGTAGATTAAAAGTGAAAAACCGTCACATATATCAACACAATCTGCATTTTCAACACAGGTCAAGGAGCCAATGACCTCATTTCAACACCCAATGTCTGTAGCAAAAATAGATGTTGTGACTGGTGAGATATCTTAAGATTATGGCTCTCCACAGTTGAGTGCTCTAAATCCTATTACTCATGAGCAGCATGTGTAACTCAAACAATTTCTGTTCTCATAAGATTGTGAACCAACTGAGGATGTGTTGTGCCCTTTGACACCTGGAGGGGGTACTCAAATTTAGATTTGGGTAGGATGTGCCGCTTAGAATTTTTATACCAAATTTAAGGAAATATTTGACTCATTTTTTATAGCTGCAGAAAACTAAATTTTGGGCAAATTTAAAACACATTTTCACATTTTTGGGCAAAATTCCAGATATTTGGAGCAAAAAAGGCCTGAAATTCTCAAAAATGGGTCATATTCTGGAGAAATTTTAGACAATTTTGAAAAGTGACCTCATGACCTCATTTTGTATACAAAATTTTCAAACAAAAAATTAGGCATCTTTTTTATACCTGAAGGCCAATTTGGAGATCCATATCAACGAACTAAGAACCCTCCCCCGGTCTTTGGCAATACATGCTCTTTTGTTTTGAATTTTATGTTGTTTTTTAATACAACAAAAAAATCACTTCTGTAAAATGTCACCTGTTAGACTTATCTGAAAATAATGCACACAGAGTAAATTACTTTCAAACAGCAAGTTGTACAGCAGATTTCAAGAGAGTTTTAAAGCGTTCGTGAACTTTATTTGATAGACTCACTGTATCAAGGTAGAGAAGATAGTCAAAATTGTTGTTTTGGATTACATAAATAAAAACTAAATTGTCAACTACATGTTTACCAGCAGTGTGGTCCTTTAATTTGATGGCTTGAAATGGTTATGGACTTTGTACTGTAAATGTTGCTGCAGTCATCAGTCTTCTGCATATGCAAGTAGGAGAACAAACCAATCTATTGAACTGTCTTGAAACTTACTTCCTTAAGTATCACTGGAATTCCTTACTGTCATGTTGCAGGATTCCAGTACAATATTTATTTTCTAATCTGAAGTCAAATAACATTATGTAGATGGCTATAAGGGGCATGGTTAATTTCTTAAACCAAAGGTAAAATTTTGGCAATTTTCATATAAACCATAATAATTCAGGCCTTGTCGTTTAAAGCAAGCAAGAGTAATCACCCGCCTAATATCATGCTGAGAGGCACAATTAACCACTCACTTGTATTTGTTGATGTAACAGTCAATTGAACATTTGCATGTAGATACAAAGAGGTCTTCATACAGGAATGAGGATTGATGCGCATCTGCACAGCTGTGTAGAGTGTCCCAATAATTCATTTTTGATCAACATTTTTCTTTCCATAGAGACGGCCATATAGAGTTGACGCTCCAGTCCACATTGTATGGTTCTTCCCAGTATGGACCGTCTTAGGGAAAAAGACAAAATGTTGCTCATGTTTACAGACCAGAGTACCACTTAGTTTGCAAATCAATTCCATTTATTGTCACATGGGTACCATTCATAATATGCTGAGCCCCAACACTTGCCAAGGATGTACCTTTTGGTTGAGATATTCTTTGTGGCTGGGAAGAACCATACACGTGACTGTGACAAAACCAAATGTATGAAAAAGGACCAGCTTACTTACTTGTAAAGAGGTGCAGTAATGCACCTCTGAGAATATATCTGCATCTCCCCAAAATGCATTAGCTTCCAGTGGAGGAATATATTTGTACAGGTTGTCATGTGGGTCAATAGTTCCCAACCTTGCATTTAGGGTATGTTTCATCACTATATATAGACCCACATGCCAGCCAACCTGTATAAATATTCCATTGGAAGGAAATGGGACGCAGATATCTTCTCTGATGCACCACTTTGTATTTTAGTGAATTGTATGGAGAGTAGGCAATAACTCAAGCAGAGCTAGCAACATGTGCACAATCATCGCGCTTTGGTTTGTTGGCCCTACAGCCTATTCATTGTTCAATTGTAATTTGTATTGAAAATTAGTTGGGGTCTCAAAAAGAGCACTGTGATGTTCTTTCATGAGGTCAGTTTCCTGATTATGCTAAACAACTTAGCGTAAGGCAAACAAGCTCGACGTGTGACTTTGTAATGAATACTCTCTATTGCACCAAAGCTCGCCTAAGCATCTCCAGGAGTGCATTGAAACCACTCGCCCTCTGCCACTCGCCAACACCTACAGCTCTCCTTAATAAGTTGAGTGCGAGCAATTTTCATTAACCATTCCCCGCAATTTTCAAAAGACCAAACCTGATAATCATTACATACCCCATCTTAAGATTCTTGTCATCTGATTTGTTAAAAGAGTGGGCAAAATCTAACTATGCCCACCGATTTTTTTGAAAAGCAAGCCTAATAAAAACTGCTGCAGACTGCAACTTTTTAAAATTTTAAACAGCCTTTAAAACAGTCAATGTTGGTGTGCTATGCCTCCAAATGAAGCACAAATGACTCTTATCATGCCTCTAGAAACACCTGGTCAATAAGGCTGACCAGAGATTTCCTGAGGAGGGCGCCCTCACTTCCAAAAAATCGTGTTTTTTGCAATGTACAGCAATGCTTGTCCATAATCCTAATCACTGTGTGAATTGCAAAGCTCAATCGGAATTCTACATACAGAAAATCACAACTTTTGTTTAAAATTTCCCGGATTCCGGAATTTTGTTATACACAGTATCCCTATGGGACGTAATACTACAATTAAGGTTTTGACTGCATCAAAACGAAAAATTCGATTCAACTCTTCAAATTTTTGGAATTGTGTGCAATTTTATGTTACTTTCTTTAGTTCTAGTTGACTATTTTTCATTATTACACAAACAATATTCGAAATCTCTGAGTCGACTTAAGAGAGTCCAGTGTCCTCTATTCTATATCACATTCTAAGTGCATGTTGTGGTTGGGTGTCCCCGTTTGAATTTGGTGTTAAAAGATCTTTTTTTTTTTTTTTTAATTTTAATTTTTTAATTCGGTCAATATCTAACACTATGTCATCATAGGGCAGGTCCAATATATCATCCCAGATGGTGCTTGCTTGCCAATATTGGAACTGCACATCCATGCTGACATTTTGGTACAGAAACAGAGTTAAAAAACAAAAACGAAACAAAACAAAAACTAAAAAAAAAAACTAAATAAAAAGGCATCCTTTATTATACACCAAAATAAATTGTGTCTTTGGAGGGAACAGTAGTAATAAACAAGACATTTGAAAGCAACTATTTATCATTCACAAGAAAAGGGTGTGAAATGAGCCATTCTTACTTTTAACAGACATTGACATTCCTTTTGATGGCTGTTTTAGCTGGTAATCAAGAAGATGGGTAATTCTGCACACAATGATTTCAATAATTTGTGTTCAGTATACCCCATGGTGCCAGCTCCCTTGATTTAGACTTAGATCAAACACTGACCTCTAAACAGTGATGTACACGCTTAAAAACACCTCGTCAATTTGACTAGATACCATGTAAGATATGATCTTACAAGTTTTTTCTAGTCAAATTTCGACATAATTTGGGTCAAATGTGACGCTATTCTGGTCAAACCGCGTAAGATCATATTTGACGAGGCATTTTTTTTGAGTGTACACTAAAAAAAAACAAAAAAACAAAACGCTTCCTTTGTAAAACTAAATATGGGAAAATTTCTTAGTGATATTGCATATCTATGTGAAGTGAAGAGAAACATGCATGATTCCCCCTATATTGAAAAGACTTGAAAATGATATTTGCTTTCTTTAATCAACATTGGTGTTACCAATTCTACTAAATTTGAAACTCTTATTGAGCCATTTAATATATTTGGCACTGTTACATGTGTTGTAAGAATCACACAACTCTATTTTTGTCCCCAGCACCATTCAGGAATAGTCCCAAGCATGGCCATGTTTTGTTAGTTCATTCTGATGATAACTTCTTTTCTAGAAGGTTTGAGTCAGTAAAACATGCCTAGTTAAAAGTTTCGCTTACATTGGGTGGTAATCTTTACCAAAGATTGTTTTACCATGCCTTCAATCAAAAGGTGTTAGGAATTACCCAACTCTCCCCTACCCAGTACCCCGGAGGGTTGGAAACGTATATAAACTAAAACACTAGTGTGTGTCCCCAGTTTGTAAGTCAATGGATGGACCTATGTGTGTCCCCTGATAATAAGTTACTCATAAAAGCCAATACACAATAATGTCCCCACACAGGTCCCTCAGGAAATAAAAATGTGTTTGTGTGTGTCCCCTAATGGAACAGAAAAGAAGTGCCCCACATGGTTGGAAGTAAACAAACAGCAGCGACACAAGGATGTGTCCCCAGTCAGCAAATAAAAGGATAACTTGTGTGTCCCCTGATAATAAGTTACTCATAAAAGCCAATACACAATAATGTCCCCACACAGGTCCCTCAGGAAATAAAAATGTGTTTGTGTGTGTCCCCTAATGGAACAGAAAAGAAGTGCCCCACATGGTTGGAAGTAAACAAACAGCAGCAACACACAAGGATGTGTCCCCAGTCAGCAAATAAAAGGATAACTTGTGTGTCCCCTGATGATCAGTTATTGTGCAATTTGATAAAGCCTGTATATCCCCATAGTTGAATGTGTGTCCTCGCTTACCTGGGTCACAAAGATATTGTTGCAAGTCATCATGTAATTTTAAATTACATGAACTGGTACAAATTTTTGTGGGGAAAGTTATACAGCCAATGTCGCTTTAATTTTACAACGTACTGGGTGAGCTGTCCGTAAATTTGGCAGGCTTGAGGCTGTAAAAGGTCTCCCAATCTCCCCATCGTCGAGATCAATTAGGCCGACAGCTTGCACTTATTAGCATATTCATTATAAGGGCAGCGAGTCTTAAGTTGTTGTTGTTGCTTTCCTTTTTAGTTTTAAGCAAATGGTTAGTAAAACAGAATCATGGTTGTGATTGAATATTATACCAGGAACTTAAAGGGACATTCACAGATTGGTTAATTTGGATCGAATTTTAAAGAAACAAAAATGTTTCCCCCCTTCTGATTGTTTGGATGGTCTGCAAACTCTCAACTATAGAACGCACTCCTGAAATGAATAAGCTTCAAACTGATTTTATTGTTTTTTTTTTATGTTTCTACAGACAATTTGTATTTAATGTGATCCGGATCACATTAATTCAAAACAGTTGGCCTATGGGAAACTGAATTATACAGAAGAAGTACTCATAAAATGAAAAACGAAGTGTGAGAATGATTGGAATTGTCAGCAGAGGTTTATTTTTGTGGTTCTCATAGGAACTATGGACAAAACAGAAGATGTTATGATGACAACCAAATCTCTGAATGATCACTTTAAACACAGACAAATCTTGCCGGTTGACTCATTTTTATTACGGTCTTGCCTCGTTTTAACCTTAAGGCTACTGTCTTGAGTTGGTATATAAGACATTCAAGTTCCCCTCTTAATCGGTTAGAATTTCTTCCAACTTACTTAATAGTGTGAAATTCGTCCCCCAGTGAGTCAGTTAGGTTGCAAGTCCCCGCGTGGAAAACAATTCGGGCCTGGTGTGCGTGTGGTGTGTGGGTGTGGGTGTGTTGGTGCCTGTGTGTAAGAACCAGAGGTGGCCACATTTGTTGTTGACACAGGAGGTGGTAGGGTAAGCTTATTATGAATGAACCATTCTGATGCATACGAATTTTATACCTGATCGATTCAGCACAAATCCGTAGGTTGATTCGTCCCACTCCAGCTCTCACTTGAATTTGCATTTTGCTCTTGAAGCCTGGAATTCATCAGTACCTAAGCCCGGGGTTAAAGGAAGTAAAATTCATTGACATCAAAAGCTCCAGAGCGCCCTCGGTTTGCCAAAACGTTACCAAAATTATTGGCAAATTTGTGTAATTTCAGTGAGAATGAGGTGAAATTTGAAGTGCGATTAGGGTGGTTATTTCAGCCAAAGTGATGGTTAACTTCCCTGAATGTTGTTGGGGTTGTTAGCCCCGGGCGTTATCACCTATTCCAACAATCTTCAGGTCATCTACTGGTTGCAAATCAGACAATGGTCCGACGTACTCGGTATGTGAACTTGTCAATGTGTATATTTTGTAGGTGTGATATCATATGCGTGTGTTTGACCTGATTCAGTAAAATATTGGCATCAGCGTAGGGGAATTTGTTTGGGGGGTTTTGTTTTCCAGAAAATTCAAGGTCAATATCACTAATAAATTCCAAAATTAAGTACCTACGAAAGCACAAATTTCCCCCAAACAAAATCGTGTTGATAAGCTGCCCTTTTGACGTATATTGTTAGCTATAATAAACGGTATTATCACGCCTATCATACTAGCTAAAATACTAGACAAAGTACGATTTCAGGACACCGTGATACAAAACGAACTTTGACCAACAATAGGTTAATGGTACATTTAAATTCAATGAGCGCAAAGGAGGGGCCTCAGCATTTATTGACCGGAAAAAACCCGTAACATTCCTAACCCGTTCGACTAGGGTTAAGAGCCTCGGGACAGGAGGAGATTTTTTTTTAGGGCACGAATTTTC
>JAMKCH010033812.1:0-21323 GCA_023653785.1 Ophioderma brevispina | reverse complement strand
CAGTAGTTTTGCAAGATATCTCCATTCAAATTTTATATGTTGCAGTAAGTGGCCATACAAATATTGTTTTTTGTCCTTATTTGGTTGTTTTGGTCTTATCACTAATATGAGATGTTATGATGATACATATTGTAACAGACATTCAAAAATATGATTTTTGATAACTTTTTGATTTGGCAAATCACTGACGATAGTGCCTTTGTCATAAGAGCATGACCTGCTCAATTTGGGCATTGGGAATTTCCAAACTAATTTGTGGAACTGCTATGTGCATTTATATGCTAAACAATCTTGGTTCCAGTGACATTACAAAAATCATCTCTTAAACTTTTGTTTAAAAAAATCTCAATAACATCATGAAAATGTCAGAATTAAATTAATAACTTCAAAATTCGCTGGGGTGGGGGGGGGTCAACCCCACTGCAAAATATGAATTCCAATAATGGTTATTTAGATTTAAATATTTGTGATCAGATAGCCTTTGGTCAAATCTTTGTCTGATGTGCATAAGAGCGCCCTCTTACCACTGAGTCTGTCAAAAAGACTAGCACTCATGTCACACCAGTTGTTAATGCAAATTTGAATTTACTGTTGTTGTTAAGATGGTATGTCCTACCCCTGGCAATAAATGGGATTAAGAGAAGATCTTCAGATCTTTACCTCACACTAGACGTAGTGTTAACAACTAAGGTCTTTTTGTACAGTTAGTCTACATGTACTACTCTATGCCACTTCAATAATGTATATTGGTGCTACTAGTGAATCTTGCTCATCTTGAGAAAGATACATTAGAAATACCCCTAATTGATAATACATGCATACATGTACATTTAATTACCAACTGTCAATAATCCATGACCTAGATATTAAACAAATTACTGTCAAGATGTATTGATTGGGTCATAGCATATTAATTTTACAATGTAATAATATAGTCACAATTAAGTAATCTACATACTATATAACTCCTTGGGATTTGAACAAAATGTACACAAGATGAACATATTGGTATTGAATTGATTTTAACAACACGGATATTAAAAAAGGTCAAGATCATAATGATGCAGAGTTTGCAAGGTCAATTCTCATTTCAAAGGTGCAACGAGAGATTTTGAGGGCCACCCATAAATAATACTGTGTCATAATTAGTAATTCATATAGTAGACACTCAAAGATGTCCGTGCCCTGTATTTCGCACAGAAACAGAAATGTATTAAAAGAGAGGAAAAAAGGCAATTTGGATGTCTTGTATTTCAATGTAAAACATAGGCTGGAATTTGTATTTGCTCCTATACGAAATTAAAAAGTTCAAAATGTTGTACCAGAAACATTTCTCGGCGTAATCCTTTCGACTGGGGAGATTTTTGATTGAAAGCTTTACATCAGGGCAAAAAAATCAGTACTTTCGATTTTTAAGGGACACCCGATATGTGAAAATCTCTCGTGCACTTTAAATGAACTTTCCCCCCAAGTGTGTCAAAAAACTTGTCATGTTTATTGCTGGTAAATCAGCTCAGGACTGTAAACACTTCTGTGTAACAAATAAATTAACCTCTTATTTGGATTTCCTTTAAGAGAAAAGGGTTATAAGAGTGTGTGAGATTGGCACGATAAGCTATGGCATGTTAAAGAAGGGCCTTTTGAGTGAATTTTGCAAAAATCAGCATTTTTCGCTAAAAATCACAAAAAAATTTTGGCAAAATATCAGAAATTGACCATAAAATTGGTTTTTAAAAAAATTTCAAATTGTTCACCGTTTGACACCCTCCTACATTTCACTTTCCCAAAAAAATCACCATTTTAGGCTATACTAAAAATCACACAAGTGTATTGGCAAAAAAATCACAATTCCACAAAAAATTGGTTCAAAATCTCAAATTTAATCTTGCTTCACCTTTCCCCCCCAAAAAAACCTTACATTACCCCCATTTTCCCCACCTCCCCAATGGTCACCACTGTCCAAATATATGAAATACAGGGGATGGCCACAATTTTCTCTAAAACCAGTGTTTTTTTACAATGTGATGCTTACCAATGTATGAGATCACAACTGAAGTGTGAATAAGTCTAATACGCTGTCTTTAGGTAATACGATGAGATTTTGGTTTTCTATGGGATACGATTACGATAGGAGAGGGTTGTCACTATGCCGGGCGGCACGGGTGCGGCAGCAACCAGCACTAGCCAAATAAACCGGGCACTCAAGGGAATTTTATAGGACTAGCTCCCGCACGGCACCTTAAACAAAATGACCCAAAATTGACCTTAAAACAGCTATAAAATGCATGACGCAAACTTGATTCAGTATTGAAGCAAATTTCGTCCAAAATTTACCCGCACTAATTTGGCTGTGACAACCTGGATAATGGGCAAGTTCAAAACAAGAGTTTGCGGTTTTCTTTGGCACCTGGTTGTTCAATAAACCTCCGAAATGTTATCGGGGAGGTGGTCTAAAAAACTGATACAGTGAAATTTTAGAGAAATTGTATCCTAAAAAAACTCCTACTGTCACTTTAAAGGCCCAGGAAATGCAAAGAGAATTGATGTGTTTGTGTCAAGTCTACTACGAGGGGCAAGAAAAGCTTCATATTGGGTTGGTGATGACATCATTAGTAAACTATTGATTTTTCAGAGAGTAAAGAACATTACAGGTGAACTGGCCGTGAATCTATTCATGACACTGCCACAGTCTGGGATCCGAGAGAGGTAGATCACGCCAGTCACGCTGGATATGTTATATTACTCTCGAAAACTCCATATTTCGCTAGAATTATTTTGTCTCCCCAACCACATTCTTTCCTTCTTTTTCCCCGAGTGTCAACTATATTCAAATAATCTCCTTCCTCCGCACCCCCCCCTTAAACCAAATGTTCAGCAACTTTCCTTATGTTTTCCTCTACATATTTCCCCATGCCTCCACACAATCTCAGGACTACTTTCGTAATTCACTCTGTAATTGTTTGACTCTATGGAATCCCGGGGTAGCCAAAACACATAACTGAAGTAACGGAAACCAAATAACGTAAATTTGTCAGGTACTTTATTCCCAAAATGCGTTAAAAAAATTGCCAGAGGCTTCAAGTTGTGTTATCAATGCAACAGCTTAATGGGGGATGACTCTGGAACCTCTCTTTCTTTTTTATATATTTATAATGCCCTTTTTCCATACCAACATGTATCTGAAACAATTTTCGTATCTTTTTCTTGGAATTGGAAGTGCATATATAGGCAAAGAGATCGGATTTGATCACTTATTAGCACTTCGGTTATAAAAATGACTAGTATTTTTTTGCTATAATGCCACTTCTAACCACCACTGGAAGTTCAGCCCTAATGGAAAGGGAATGATACAACAAAATTTGGCTGCCACCAGCCACTCCCAGGATCTAGAGGGTCGTTTTTAAACGCCCCTCCTGAAAGAGAAAAAATCTGGCTCGGGGCCTGCGGTGGGAACAAATAGGGCCTATGCAGTGTGCCCACAAGGCTTTAGACTATTTCAAAGGGTAATAATATACAAGCTCTATAAAAGCCGATGGTGAATTGGTTTATTATATGCCGCAAGGTGTTCACAAGGTTATGGGCATGCGCATTCGAAGCGTTTTAGGTCCAAGGGAAGCTGCCCATGGATTGCTAAGTGAAGACGCACAAGAGGTGTCTAACAAGAAGGTCAATAACTTCCGAGAGTTCTTCGCTGGGAAGGTCTCCCGAATGAAGACTAAACGAGGATCTCATGCAGAGGTTAATGGTCATTCTGCTCTATACATTGCATCCTTGAGAAGGTTCAGGTCAAGGAAACGAAAAGAAAGAAAGCTGAAAATTCCTGCAGACAGCAAGGCCATGCTCCCAGAAAGCTAACTCTCAATCATCCCCTAAAATATTGCTATGCGTTTTTTATTACTCATATTGAATACTCTAGAAGGTATTTATTATTCTTATCTCACAATTTTAAGTATCAATATTATATTAAATTATTTAATTTTTATACATAATTCTTCAAAATAAGGGGTTGTCTCTTAATTAAGTGCTCAAAAAGGTAGTTTTGGGAATTCATTTGTGTTTGTCATCGCGATAGCATTGCCAATCGGAAATAGCACCATTCCGCAAGAAGGAAAATTGGTTTGTGTCCCTTTTGTACATGTAATTCAATTGAAGGTGGTATGTAGGAGGAAGAGAGAAATGGAAACAAGTTGACAGAATTCTGTCTCTCATTCATTTGAGACTATATGGACTTCATTTTCAAGAGCAGCAAAAAACCTTTTAAATCTTCTTCCAGTATCAGAGGTCGATTGGTTAAATACCCGCTTTTTACAGACGTTACACATTAATATGAATTGGTGCCAATTACATTCTGTTTAGGTCAAGTGATGCCGCACAGATTGTCAGTTCATATCAACTCCAAACTAGGAAAAGTGTACTATTTATGAATTAGATAGCATTATCTAGAGATATTTTGATATTGATATTTAAATATATAAATAGTTTTATCAAGAGAATGTTTGTTTATAAAATTGCTAATGATTTTGTTGGCGAAGTCTGTGGTCCTTTACCATCTGCAAGAATTGCCCGATAGAATATCATTCGGTTATTGTCTTTAAAAGGCTTCAGTTCAAACCATTTTACACCAATCTGAAAGCTGTTTTTCGGTTTTTTTTAAAAAACTAATGATCTTCAGGTATAAAATGTTTTTAAAAATAGTACAATAGTGCAAATTAAGGGGATCAAAATGAGGGGCGCCTTTGGGGGTGGCCTGGTGTGGTTTATTTTTTGGGACACCCTGTACAGATAAAACGGTACTGACATATAATGCATCACAAAAAAACCCTAGTACCAAAAATTTGATTACCAAAACTCTCAACGGTAAAGATGTTATAAATGGATCGATCGAGAGGTTGGATTTTGTGGGACACCCTGTATGGATATTAGAAACGGTTAATCGACAGGCATCAATAACATCAGAGTCGATTCAGCATAACAACAAACCCCCATAGTACCAAATTTATGGCCAAACTCTCAACGTTAGCGATGTTATAATTATTGACCGGAATCGAGAAATCTGGCCCACTGTGCACGGACTGAAAATCATAGTTTACTAATGATGTCACTGGTAGTGTTTCTTTTTTTCTGCCCTGTTTATTGGAATGGAATGCCCCCATAAAGATTGAGTCGGTTTATCATCTCATTTCCTGGGACCCCAAAATTTTGCACCACTTCCGGTAAAATCTGGGGACGAGACTATTAGCAATCAGTCCATGGCCTTTTAACTTTACAAGTTAAATCACTGAATCGTGCAAAAATCACACCGACAATCTGGACATTGTAAAGCCACAAAATCTCACAAATAGCTTAGTGCGTGTGTTTTTAACCCAAAATCTCATTAAAATTGTACCAGGGTGGGGTTCTGTGAGATTTTGTGGGGTTTGGTTAGGGTTGAAGTGCTATATTTACCAGCGACAGCACACACAAGATTCAGAGGTGGGGGAATAAGGACACGGTTCAGTTATCAATTTTGGGGCTGTACACAATTACGAATTGACCTTGTATGTTCTGGGTTATTACATCATACCCAAACAACAGGGGGGTGTATTTTCTAAATACCACTGATGAATGGAAGTTACTGAACTGTGTCTTGAAGAATGAGGGGCTTTTGGTTCCCCTGAAGGCCCCTGATAGTGACATATATGACTGCAAATTAAGGTTTGACACCTCAAATTACCCCAACCCAAGCTAGGATTGTTAAATTATGACAGTGGGCCAATCTCTAAGTTGACCTTCAAAAAAAAGATTGGGTTTGCCCAAATAGCGGCAAATTTCAGCTAGATATCATTATTAGGGTTATACTTAATGAGATGTAAAAAACGCAGTGTTAATCCACTTTATTCAGATTTCTTAGGCCAGTCATGTCTCTTTCTGCAGGGAAACAAAAACTGGACGGTTATTTCTAATAAGCAAGTAGACCGGGAAGCTGGCCTGTCAACATGGCAATTCCAGTCTAGGCAGACTGAGACTACATAATGTATGAAGATCTGAGAAAAAAACTACAATGTAAGGTACCAGTCGGAGGATAGGAAAGAAATAGGAGTTTCTTGATGGTGTGTTCGTACATTATTACTATAGGCAAGTTTAATTAGGTGTGAAACCTTGAGGCCTTTTATTTTGGCTCATTTCACTAGCCAGGTGTCGACAAACTTAATGTTTTCACCCTCACCTTCAAACATCTGAAGGGAGTTTACAAAAACAAGTAGCAATTTGCTAATCTGGAAAATAAAAAAATCACCGGGCAACCATTGTGTTGATTTATTTGTACTATAGCGGATTCACACCCATTGTGTCACCTCTAGTACTTTTCCGAAGGTATGGGCATTGAATGAGAGGCATTGTGCAGTGGGTGAATTAAAATTCAATTCTGTAGAAGCAGAGGGGAGAAAAATCAATTATGTGGTTAAAGGAAAGCATCAAGTCAAAAAATAAGCACATTTATAGCTTAACATTAACTCTCAAAATATTTGACCGAATTGTATTTGCTTCAAGTGGTCTTCAAATGAAACAGGTGAGTTGAATGTTTACTGACTTTTCAGTTGACTGTGTTTGGGAAGTAGTAACAGTAACACAAAGTCTCCACACTCTGTATATAAAAAATGATGTCCACACGAAAGGCCTTAGTTCATTCAGGAAACTTAAATGAATCGGGCCACAATTTCTTTTTCTGCCCTCCTTCCCAAACTAATTGGACAATGTACAAAACTTTTCCTCTGGTGAAGTACTGTACAGCATGGTGTGCTAGCATAGCTTGCATGGTGTGGCCTCAAAAATCGGTCATTAAATACAGTACATTTATCTGATACTTGGACTTTCTATGGGGGCATGTCAGAAGTCCAATTTGAGACAGTACCAAAAAGGCTTTTCCCTGCAAATGACCCCGACACTGATTCTCCATAGAAGCACTGGGACTGGGAATGCACAAGCAAATCGCGAAGGCCTCCACATTCATATCATAAGAGTGGTTTCTATTGGACCTATTTTCCGGTTAAACCAGAAAAGGAGGTTAACTTGGTCTCTAAATAGAAAAAAGCCGTCCTACTGAATTTGTTGTTTCTTATAACCGATGAAAGTTTCCACCGGTAGTTTATCCTTGTTTGGGAAGGATAATGCCAAGGAAATTATCCGGTGTAATATAAATTTTGCTCCTCTTCTTCGTCTTTTTGTTGGTTCCTCCTCTACACACTCTCAGTGTTATGCCTCATTCTGCCTTTCTCCTCTTCATCTCTATAGAAACAACACAGAGTTTCCGTACTAGAAAGTGCACATACATTGTAACGCGATAAAGACCTGGAAATTGATTTTGCCACGTGATTGCCAGTACCGGACTGGCCGGAATAAAGTTGCATTTGCCCCTTCAAAACCAATGCATGGAGAATGCACGCAATACACTACGCTCAACCCGCTCAAGTGAATTCACCATTGAGCACGTGTGGTACAAAAATATATGCTCTGACCTCTTTTCCGCTCAATTCCCATGCAAATCCCATGCATGGGTATTGAGCGGCATAGGATAAATGTCCTTTGAAATCCCATGCATTTTGATTCTGTAATTTATTCCGGCCAGTACTCTGTAATTGACCCCGTCCAGGGCGCTGCGATGTGACGTTAGTAACCAGGGTTTGGTATGTGTAGCAAGCATTTTGTCAACATCACAATTCTCCGTCGCCGTCTTACTTTTTGGTGCGCGATTACATATCTCTGTAATATACCTCCTGATCCTTTTATGCCTATCACGACGTGTGGCTGGGCTTGCAGGAGATCATTTACTGATGAATTTAAAATAAATTGCATTAGATAAGGACATCGCTTTACCGCATCTTTGATCTGACAATTCGGTTGAGGTCACGACCACAATACAACGCGGTTGACCTGTGCAAAGGCTTTAGCTGGTAAAAGTAACAGGCTGTGACGGTCAGTCGCATTTTCCGAAAAACGCTGCTCAATAGAACCTTCGCAACTACGGCTATTCTCAGTATCAACCGGAATAAATTTTATCTGGGTAAATACCGTTACTCAATAGAACAGTAATATTTATAATTTCTTTAAGGATTTAAAAAACAAAAAATTTTAAAATTAAAATTGGTTAGTTTTGATTTACATGTCAAAACAGTAACAATGTGACAGTATTGCCACTTAAATGAATATCAGAATAACTGAAAAATTTGAAATCTTTTCTCAGGATATTTATTCTACTGGCTACCTCAACTATTAGCTAAAACACATACACCTAGTTACAGTTAAAAAAAAAATAAGCAAATTTGGATGGGAGGTTCAGACTAAGTGGTACATAAGCAGTTTGTATGTAAGTTGTAGTATTATAGTTGATGAGTACATGTAGTGGCCGTCTCCTACCATGTGCATTATATGATTCACTACAATACAATTGAACCATAACATAATGGTGCACAGTTCCAAAGGGACATGGTCATTTACAATCGATTGGCTAATAAAAAATATTATTGATTCACGTTCCCGCACGCATGAGATTTAGGTGCGCATTCAATATTTTTTTTTTTTGATAACAACCGGCCGAAATCGCAGTTTTCTTGTGTTCCGTCAGAAAAGATGCTTTTCCTTTTTCAAGACTTTTCTTGTTGTCGCTGGCGTACAGAAATAGGAATTTAATCGCATGCGGTTGCGTCAAAGGGCAATCTAGTCATCATACTCCAAGTATAGAAGGAGTTCTAGCACGAGTCAAACTGCAGTCTCGTGACCAGACTACTTACATACCGCAACTACGTACGCAAAGATACCATGCTGGATTGGTTAATCATGGTATGAGACTATTTTCTCACGGTTTTCACACAGAGTTGGAATAATAAGCTGTTCACACTGAGCCGGTGATCGATCGACTTTTGAGATCGATTAGCTATCTGTAGACTTGATGAAGCCAGCCACCAAATTAATTATTTATTACTTCACAAACTTGACACACAAATCGATGTTGTGCTTCTCAAATAAAAGCCCACATTCGTCCAATAAATGCGCTTAGTAAGATTCTATCCGCCATGTTGAATTTCCTTACTCGGTTCGTTCAATTTTCAGCACGGAAAAAACTCACATTTTCTGTGCGGAAACAAAACCCAAGGTGATATGTCATATCATTTAAAAGATGGCCAGGTACCAGGCATTTAAAAAGTCAACTACAACCACTGCAGTAAATGCCTCAAAAAAGAAGTATTTCGCGGAGAGTGAGCGAGAGCAGCAGCTCATTAAATGCTTTCTTTGGAAAACTTTGACATCGTAAATAAGGGCTATGCCGCATGGATAGTATTCAAAAACGGCTGCACTAGTCTCAAAAAAAAACGCAGAGCGAGTCGACAAAAGGCGACGATCCCCGGCTCAGTGTGAAAAAAGCCTTAATAAAATGTTTCTTTTTGTTGTTTTTTTGTTTTTGTGGCTAGAGGTCGGACATCATCTTGACTCGGCGAGCTCACTGGTGAACGCTTAGATGTTTACCGCCCAAAGCCCAATCAACTAAAACTTACGGCACGGAAAAATGCACTTTCTAGTTGAGTGGCCAGGTGCCCCTCGAATATTAAATGATCTTTATATCCAAGAACATCATCAGGCATATGTGAGTTTATGAGAACGTGATAGTCGCAGAGATCGGGCACGGGAGAGTTTTGCAGTTTTCAACATGGTATAAAATAGCATGGGGCTATAGCATGTCGGAGTTGCTATGGGGGACGATTGTGACGTATTTATCACAGTCGTAGTACACAGTTTTACTATTGTATTAGTATGGAACTTTGACCTCGGTATGTGCGAAAACAGCATCCGCTTGCCTGGTTCGTTTATTTGTTGGTAATCAGCGAAAATAAGCGCGTTCGTGGCCATTCTAAAGAAATAACCGGTAAGAGTCCAGAGGCCTTGGGGTTTATGGAATGTGGCCTGGTTTACGAACGCGTGCGAGCAAATCAAAGGTATTTTATCGTCATTGTTGGAACCGCTGATGTTTTTAAATACCTAAATAGTTTGTTTTATGGGTATTTATAAATATGAGTGAATTCGACGATGCTGCTGTTTGAAGGTATACAAGTTTGCCTGCAACAGATTTTGATTGTGGCAGGGCAGGATTGCAAAATTCGGCACCTTTATCATATCGAGAAGATACTTAAACTTTTTTTCGTCATTTATTTTTAACTCAATTTCAAGGTATTTAATCAATCTATATATACATGGGAACCTTGATCTGGTGTTAGTAAGAGGATGTAGCAGGTTGAGAAATACAATGTGGATCAAACTAAAAGTTGGTGAAGAATTGGGTTTACACATCTGACTCTGTTGAGGATATGAGTTTGCATTACAAATGATGCCACCGGTATTTAGGGGCCTCCTATTTACACCCCAAAATTAGTTCGATGCCCTTTTGGAGTGGTGATATCAATCAACTCAATCAAATTTATTAAAAAAAATGTAGTGAGAAATCTTTAAAAGGAAAAGAATAAAAATCATTAAAATTTGTGCCTAAAAACACAAAGAACATGTTCAACTGACATTTTAATTATAGCTATGTGTGCAAAACTATGAATTGCATCCAGTTCAGGCGGTTCAAAAAAAACCAAAACAAGTTCCCTCCCTCGTCAAATTTTGAAAATCCTCCGAGTGAAACAACAATATTTTTTTATGAGGCCTATACACCAGTTCCACATAAGACATGCTTTTTCAAGTCAGGCAAGAGACGGAGGACTTTCAGAAAGAAGACCCCCTTTTGTTTTGAACTTTTTTGCATATTTGAAGCTACTAATGTATTAGAACACCCCTGAAGTGAATAAGTAATGTCGTTGTTATGTAATGATCATTAAGATGATGATTTTGTATTTTCGTTGTAAACGACAGAAACTTCAAAGCAGGCTTTTCATATGGGGACGATTATGCTAGCAGGCGAATTAAAAATATATTTTTTTGTTTTTCTTTTGTTCTTGTTTGACCATAAACCTTCGAAATGTTCTCCGTAGGTGTTTACAGTCCCAATAATTGGACTCACATGACTTTTTTAAACAGTAGCCTGTAAACAGCTGTATGTGAAGTCCCAACACATTATGTGTATCAGCGATGACATTTTGTGAGCCTTCAAATTTTGACCACTGACAACAGTCACCTCCAATTTTCATATAACACCGTGCTTTCGCTAAAAAATCTTCTACTTTTAGCACCAGTAATATCCAATTTTAAATACAAGCTAAGGCTTTCATTTTAAAGCACTGGCACTACAAAATCAGGACTTAGTCACGGTCAGAATCTTAAGTACATGTCTTGAAATTCATTAAATTTACTCATAAAAAGTTTATGAAGATATTTACGACTATCCTGTTGTTGATACCACTCTAAGGAATACTTTCAAGGTGGAATCAGGTAATATTATTCGCATGAAGCGTGAACTAATGGAGAATGTGGACAAAAATTTTTCCTATCAGTACCCACACTATTTTGGCATGACTCCTCCATGTTAAGTTAAGGGCATTATGATAATTGTACCATTAAGGAGGAGTATGCTCAGAGGACTAGGTCTGGTTGTTCTACCACCCCCCCAATCCATGTTGAGAGAAATTTGTATCCTCCAAAAAAATCTCCTCCCCCCCCATGTCCCTTAAATGTAAGTGGCCTATAGATGGTTTTATTGTAGATTTCAAGGCATGGCGACGGATTAGGATTTACACAAAACATGTCCATAAAATATGGTATACCATGTAAATTACACGTCTTAGGACTGATACATATCAAGCAGTGGCAGTGTGTACATACTGCATGTTGAAGTATTTTGTGGTTATATTTATTTCCGGGTTTAAGAGAACAAAATAATATGTCAGTGCTCAGAAATATCATGGTCATGGCCTGAGAATTAGCTACAGTTCACAAGCTTCTGACATATGGCTCCCACATGTAAACTTGACTAATTAAGGCCTCTATGCAGGGGTAGAATTTCAAAGAGACGCGTGAGTCCAAGTGGCCTCTCGCAATATATTTTTACGCGAGTCCATGGACTCCCCGCTGGTTGATTGAGTTGATTGATCAATGCAGTCCGAGTTCTACGTGAGTCCACATGGATTCGCGCTGTATCAATATTGCGCGAGTCTCTGCGTGAGTCGACTCGCCGGAACTCGCGCCCGAACTTTCTACCCCTGCTCTAGGGTAAGTGATTAGGAGTACATGGTGTAGGTCACTCCCCAGTAATCGTCCTGGTAATCTGGGAACTTGGTCATCTTGTTTACTTTTGACAGCAGCGTGATAGCTGTTTGACACCAAACGCAAAAAGGCAACAAAATAGAACAAACCTATGACAGCCATCATGCAGCAAGAATTATTGTCGTACTTTGGCAACGACTCACAAACTCCAAAACATATCTAATGAAAACTATTTCAGTGACATATTGAACCCCTAACTTTTAAAACATGCAGCAAAAGAAAGACTAATTACAATTCAGCACATGATATTCTTGGTAATTTGATTTGTGCAACGGCATCAGAGAAAATGAAGTACATCCGGAAGTGATCCTCTACCACCCCCCCCCCCCCCCCCCCCCCCCCCCCCCCCCCCCCCCCCCCCCCCCTTAACGATGTATTGTGATATTTTCCCTTTTTTTCTAGATTTCTTGGATCTCTTTGAAGGCACAAACCCACATTTAAATCATCAACTTTATTACAATAATCTTCTGCAATTCATAATAAATCGTTTCTTGTAACAATTAAATATCAAAATCAAGAATAAGTCTTGGCAACCTTGTCACAAATCAATAAGTCTTAATTGGTGAAACCACTGATACTATTAATGTATGAACAACAAAATTCAATGAGCCAGATAGATTGTACTTTGAAACAGAGATAAAACCTTTCAACCGTCATTCAAAAAAATGAATGTGCACTTAAAAGGCATTGACTAATAATATCATTGACTTTATCAGACAGAGCAAATTGATACAAACACAACTCCAGTGCACAGTAATATTTGGATCATGGCATGCAGGAAACAGTGCACATAATGCGCAAGCAATTAATTAGGACACTATAACCATAACCAGTCGCCACAATTGGTATGGTATAATACTCTGCCTCACCAGCCTATCATATCACTCATGTTTGTTTACATTGAACTTACCTGCAAAACACCACCATATGATTCCCTAAAGACTTATTCCAATCACACCAAAACACAGCTGATTATGTGATTCCTACATGTGCTATAAACAAGCTAAGGCCATGTGCGTGACCTCATACTGAGAAGAGGCTATCGCCCAGGGAAACAAGACTTCATTCACAGATAAAAGAGCTATCATCAAAATCTCATTTCTCTCAATAGTGTAAAAGCAGTACACAGGTTTTGCTTCCAAAATTGTGTAGAGTCAGTTAGCTAGTGAAGCGTGACCTCTAGATTGATAAAGTGTTTCTAGAATCTGAATTAAATTTCCCTTCACAACACACTTGCAACCTGCTTGTCCAGGAAATCCAATTACAGGTCTTTCATAAAAATGTGCATGTTGTAAAAATGTTTAAGTATAATTCTAATAATTCTTAAAATTATAATAATAATGAAAAACCACTTAACTTCAATACAAACACAGTACATAAGGTTAGTGCTACTTGATTCATGCTTCATTTCTATTGTTATGTTAATTTTCACAATCAATGAAAGTACTTCTACTGCTAGTAGATTATTTTGTGGTATTTTTATTTTCACTACCCTGAATTGATTGTATATTTTAATTTCTACACACACACACACTCTGTGTTCTTCCACATAATACTTTGGATCAAGTATACTCATGGCAACTCATTCTATTCAACGTTTTAGCTTCAGAATTTTCCTTTTGGGCATCTTTAAATAACACAGGTCTCAAAACCAACAACAAGAGACAGCTGAGCAATGAAAGCAGGAGATATTGATTTTCAATTTTTGATGTATTTATCACTTGAGATGAATTAACCAATGAATTCAATAGCAATGCAATGAAGCCAGCTAGTTAGCTAACAACTGGAAAAAGGTTATGTGTGCTGGACATAGCATAAGCATTACAAAGCCAGCTGCAATGCAGGGAGTAAATGAACAATAAAAAGGGGATGGGTTGGTAGCAGGCCCATAACTAGGATTTTTTTAGTGGTGGTGGGGCAGGGCATTTTTTTTTAAAAAGGGGACTTTTCACCAAATTTGCAAAGGTGGGGAGGGGACAAATTTGGCAAAAGTGGACTTTTTACAAAAATTTTAATTTTTTTACCTGACAAAACCATTAAAAACCTTAACTTTTGCCTTTTTGGAGCACTTTCAAGCTCTTTTTAGGGATTTTGGAGCTTTTTGAAATTTGAGGGGTATCTGCCATGTCCCAAAGGCTTGTTATGAGGGCACCGCCCTACATATTGCTTTCGTCGTCGTATCGAGTTGTCTTATATAGTGTAGCATTTTGTTTACTTTACTTATTTGTTTAGGCTAGACCACGTAAATTGCCAGGACTTTGTAGGGGTGATAGAAACGGGATGTAGAAGGAGAAGGTATATGATTTGAATTAATATGCAATATATCGGAAATCTGAAGAAAATGGAAAAAAACCTTTGAATTCTTAAGTGATTTGCGAGAGATCTTGTAGCAGAGAAAGTGTTTTGAAGAAGGAATAAAATCTGCGTAAGTTGTTTGAGCTCCGAGTGTTACCTATTTCGCAAGATGGTTTCAACCAGTTCAAGTGGCTAGATGTCTCGGCTTCCTTACTTGGTGCAGGGGTGTCGGGACTTTGCGCGAGTACGTGGGCGTGCGCGTACGTGTATACGTGTGTTGCGAATTTGGGTATTTGGGTTGTATGTGTCTGTTTGTGTGTGTAATTGAATGTGAGATTTGAATACTTAACGTGTGTATATTTTGGTTTAATAATAGCCATTCTATTGTTTTTAATTATAGTTAATTTAAAAGAAATGCATGTACTTCTTAATATTTAAAGCCACTCACATTTCAACGATTTCCTGTTTTTTTAAACCTGAAATAATAATAATGATAATAAAATTATGTAATTTGATCCAGGTTGATTCATAATGTATTATTTAAATCATCTTTACTTGTAATATTGTAACGATTAATTTTTCACTGTACTGCATTATTTACATAATTATTTATCATATTGTTTTTGCTGTATTCTATGATGAACAAATAAAGATTGATTGATTGATAATTCATTTCCATGTACAAACGAATGGGGAAATACATGGTCCGGAAAGGAGCACCACAAAAATTCTAAAAAGTATCCAGCACCCAATTTATTGTTATATATAATTAATTTAGTCTATTCTTAAAGGCACTATCAGTGATTTGCTAAATCAGAAAATTGAAAAAAAAAATCATCAACAATCTGATGTTTCCATGTCTGGGACAAGTTCGGGTGTCCTAACATACCCTGCAAGTGATAAGACCGAAAGCAACGTAATAAGGCCAAAATTTGATATTTTAGTCATTACTGTCCGCACGCGCACGGACACTTACTACAACATGTAATTGAATGGAGATTCGTATCTTTGAACCCTGCTTTTTATTCATTTTCTGTCAATTTTCTTCAATTGGAAAAGATAATTTTATGACTCTTGGATCACTGATAGATGGCCTTTACTCATAAAGCCATTGTTTAAACTGTATATGTCATCACTGTGGAGCTATAGGTTACTTCTGGTCTTATTAAATCATTTGCAGTGCATGTTTGGCTAACCCTACTTGTTACAGACCATGCAAAATCCTGATTTTTGATATTTTTTGATTTTCTTGATTTGGCAAATCACTAATAGTGCCTTTCAATAATAAATATTCGGCAAGAAAATAATACAGGGAAATTGATACAGTTACCGTTCCTTGTTTTTGGCAAAAAAAATGGTGTGTTTGTTGTTTAGATGGAGACATTGTCCCTTTGGACACTTGTTTATTGTGTTGACGCAGAGAATCCTTATGGAGACCTAAGGAGCACACAATGCTCCCTTTAAATACCTTGTGTGTCATATCTCATTTTGGCACACACTTTTTTCACTGTTTTAATACTGCATGAACATCACATCACTATAAATCACAAGTGTAGCTTTCAAAGAAGTTGCAAATTTTTTAAATGTTTTGTATTAAGTGGGGGCTGTGGGATACCAAATACCCCCTTTTAATCATACTTAAGGATTAGCAACAGAGCGAATAATTGGAAAATCGAAAAAAATCGGAAATGGCATTTTTTTAAACTTGTAAATGCAGGGATAGAGTGCACACTTCCATGTTCCTAATAAAACGCCCCTGCTTCTAATAAACGCCCCTACGATTTTTTGGAAAAACACTTCAAGAAAAAAATTGAGTTTAAGAGCTTACCTAAATCACATTGATTTAATAGGAGGGACCTGTCCGGATCTGTATCATAATCGCGCTGTTGTCACAGTTGTTATAGTTTTATTAGTATGGATCTTTGACTCGGTAGGTTTGCGAAAAAGACATCGCCCCGCCTGCCTCTGTGTTGTTTGTTGGTAATTAATTATTGTATGGTACTCACGCCACTCCGCACTGTGGTCGGTGCTTTTTTGCGGTCTTTTTTTACTTTCTAGTTTTGCGTGTAGTAAACCCCGCCCTTTTGAAAAAGGGCACCGCCCCCGGGCGTGATTAGAACAATACGGTACTACTGCTTTATGTCGCTACAACAACCCCATAGTGAAAAAAATGAAGTGTTTGAGGAAATTTGTCATGACCGTCTCCCGCAAATAGATATACAAAAATCACGCAGCGTTTCAAATCTCGCACTAAACATCTGCTAGGTTTACACCAGTAAAGAATAACCAAAGATCAATAATGGTTTGTGTTTGAGGTCAAACTGTATTGATCATGGTGCACAATAATCACTATGACCATCGGTGATCTTCACCGGGGACAGGCTTTTTTTGCATCTGCAGTCGGAATTCTGATACGCACTTATAGAAATTACAGATCAGATAAAAAGTACTCCATTGTCTTTAATACCCGGATTTTAAGCCGACTCACTTTCAGATTATGTTCGCATAACCCATGCATTAACAAAACTAAAAAATTGAATTTGAGATTTTTTCTAATGTTTCGGATAGTAATCGCTGCTAATCCTTAAGTGAAAGAGAAAAAAATTAATAAAAAGCACAACATTATTTGGTATTATGGTTATTTGGTGCATGTTTTTATTTGAGCTGACTGGTAGGACAGCAAGCAAGTTCAATCTGATTTTTTTTTGGAATTTGTTCACGACCTCTGAAACAAATCCTTGATAGGTGTAAAACCACCATAATCAAATATAAAAGTGCAAATTTTAAAAAGAATTATACCTCAGAAAATCTATTTTGTCCCTAGAGACAATAGGGAGATTTCCATAAAAGGGGCCCCCAATTTTTCCTTCTCGAACCCCGGTTTTTTACACATTTGGACTGCTTATCTTACCAATGTATTAGACCCACCTGAAGTTGAATAAGCCAAATACGCCGTCTTATTATGTAATAAGATATGATTTTAGTAGTTTCTGTCTGCACGACAGAAAGTGTCAAAGCAATGGTTTTCTATGGGTGAACGATTATACGATAGCTGCAAGTTGTCAACAAGGTTTGGTTTTTCCTTTTGCACCTGTTTGTCTAATAAACCTTCGACACGTTCCTTGGTAGTTTTCTAAACTTTTTCAGTGGATATTACTTGAAAGTGGTGTATCCTAAAAAAATCTCCTCCCTGTCACTTTCAAAGTGCAACTTTAAAACTCCATTTTTTTTTATTAAAACCCTGCTACAACAACATATTTGGGGGCGATGTCAAATGAGGCCTCATATAGGGATGTATGCACATAATGTTTCTTTTTTGCCTATTTCAGTGTTGAAAACTTAGAAGCACAAGTTGAGGTCTTCCAACAATTGGGGTAGTAGGTTATCAGCATTGTTTTTACATGAAACTATGAAGTGATTTTTGTATGAACACCTTTTAAAAGTTTTTGATAAAAAAGATGATTTGCAGAAATTGCAGAGGTCTGGTTCTTTTTGTTTTTTCTGTAATCCTGCAAAGATTAGGCCCCAAAAAAAAACAAGTTTGTCTCAGAAGATTGCATGATTCCTTTTTTTTAAAATTGGTCTTTTAGTGGCATTATGTTTTTAGGTTTTGCTCACTTTAAATCTTTTTTTGAAAAATTTTCAAAAAAAAAAAGAAAAAAGTGGGTCAAAAATGCACGTGATTTTTTGTTACAAATCCCGATTTTTCACAATATCATTTTTCTAAAAAAAATGCATTTCGCATTTGCATTTTCCCACATTTCCCTTCTGAGACCAACTTGGGTTTTTTGGCCTTCCCGAAACAAATATTTTGGAACGGCATGTTTATGAAACTATTCCAAATTAAAAAACCAAAAATCAAGTTTTAATACCATTTTGCCATCCGGGGGTTTCTGTTGAATATACCAAGGAAACTAATCTGATTACATAACAGACGCATAGGGGGAATGAAAAAGAATGGGTGGTGAAGGGTAAGAGGGAAGGAAGGACACAAGAGGACTAAGAGTGGCTGGGAGGGGCGAGGAAGTGTGGGAGAGGAATCAAAAAGGGTAATATGGGTTAGGGGTAGGACAAAAACGAGGGACGGAGGCAAAGAAGAAGCATGGAGAATTCGTTATACGGGAATTGAGGTCCAGAGATAGGGGGGGGGAGGTTAGAGTTACGGTTAGGACGACGTGGGAATGGAGAGTTCGTAGGAGTTAGAACAGATGGGAGGGTCGGACGCAATACAGAACTCTTTCCTTTTAATCTCCCTTCCTACCACAAAATCTGGGTCGCCAAAACCTGAAGAACATTTGTAAATTGAAGAACACCACACCATTCACTAACCCCCACATTTGTCACACTGCATAACACTCAATCATGGTCTTCGCCTTTCAACGAAGGGTTCATAAAATGACCCCATGACCTTTAATTATCCATCATATTACTACTTTTTGTTGCATATACTTGGAGCTTGTCTGTTTTGTGTTAAAAAAGCTTATTCTAAATAGTTGAGTATAATGCTTAAAGGGCCATGCTCAGATCACTATAGCCCGTTTGCAAGCAATCCATATTTTACTGTCAAAAGTTGGACAAGATTTTGTATCAGAAGAAACTACTATTTTTTTGTCATTTATCCTGTGAAATCTTTGGATAAAGGGATGTTTGGTTTTGAAGCGAAAATTGCTCAATTTGGTCGTTCAATATTAATTTCACTCAGTATTCTATGGGCTTCCAAATCATGTTTTTAGCTTTTCACATCATAACGGGTTGAAATATCGCACAAAACTTTCCAGATATAATGGCCTTCGAATCCCAAACCCTATCAAGATGAAAACTTAAACTGGGCCATCCCCCTTTAAAACTGACACAACCACATTTGTGAACACTGCATGCCATTCAACATGTTCATTTGCCTCACTAAGGGTTCATTAAAAATGGACCCCTTAATGAACCCATCATATTACTTTAAGTTGAATATCCATGTATTTGGAGCTTGTCTGTTTGTTTTAAAAGCTTTTCTATGATACATAATGCTCAAAAGGGCCATGGCCTCAATCACTAATAGCCTCATCCCCAGAACCCCAGATTTTTACCAAAGTGGTCAAGATTTTAGTATCAGAAGAAAGCTTGCCATTTACCATTACCCCCTGTAAAATCTTAGGGCTAGAATTTTTGAGTTACACGCAAACATTTTTACTTAACTCCATTTGGTTGAACTGCAATATTAATTTCACAGAGTACTCTATGGGCCTTTCAAAATCAAAATTGTTTTTAGCTCTCACTACCATCACAATGGTTGAAAGACTGGTGCAAACTTTACAGATTGGGTTTAGGGTGGATGGCTATTCTATCAAGATGAAAATTTCATTTAAATCGGCCAATCCCCATTTAATTTAGTTTTATGTATGTCTTAAGTTTTGTGTTTTAGGGTGTGACACTTCTGGTCTTTGGCATAATGGTCACATCCTTCATTCTGTTTTTTTTTTACCTAATGTTATTGCGAATCTGTTGTTTGTTTCTATGGATGAAATTAAAGTTTGGATTGGAAATTAACAAGACATGCTCAATATGAAGAGTTGTTGAATAAACAATCACATGATCAATTTTGGTCACTTACCAGTCTTGCGTTGCATTTCTTCCACATGCGCTTCTTCTATCCGTGCCACTTTCTCCTTCCACTGGTTCTCCATTCCATCCATCTCATCTCGATGCAGCTCTAGCAGTTCCTCTCGCAATTCAGCGAGCATGTTTGCCTTATTGTGCTCGTGTTCCGCATGTAACGTCTCCTTTTGACTGGCGTAAACTTCTTCTATGTTGGCTTTGGTGGCTTCTAACTCAGCTTTCATGTTGTCCTGGAATTAAATCAAAGTGCAGGTATCATTTTTACAGGATTCAGCCATATTGCAAAGTATATCATCACATATTAACAATTATAAATAAAGGGTAAGTAAAAAAAAACTTGACCCTGATTATGTCCGCCATTTTGAATTTTTAATGTAACATATATCTACCATATTTTGTATCATCTGAAAGCTGGGTTCATTATCTTTAATTTACTGCAAAGATCATACACATCGGTTAGGTATAGACCGAGCTACAGTCGTTTGAATCAAGTAGTCGGTTTTCTGCTCTGTCCACGGATTCACATTGAAATGAACGGCGTTCACGAAGGAAATCAGTGTCCAGAAGAAAATCAGGCTATGTATTCACTGCAGATTCTTGATTCGAAAGTCTGTAGCTCAGTCTATACTTAACCAATTGGAATGATCTTTGCAGCAAATTAAAGATAATGAAATAAGCTTTCCGCAAATACCACATATGTTAGATATATATATTATTTAAAAATTCAAAATGGCGGACACAATCAGGGTCAAGTTTTTTTTTTGACTCACCCTGTATAAGTGGATGAGTCGGTACAGAGTTGCAATTTCTGATGGAACACTGTGTAACATAGTTGAATTCGAGGTTAATGTCTGCATATTTTTAGCTTCAAGTGTATTAGCAAAAAATCAATGGACAAACGCTCAGTTTGATGACGAATAATGGCACAAGGCCCACAGGGGCGACTGCCGTTATGAGTGTGGTCATTAATTTGCATTGATTTTTTTTGCCAATGCACAAGAACTAAAAATATGCAGACATCAACCTAATTCATTAACGTTATTACAGCAGACAATTTACAAAAACACCCGCCCATAAAATGAATCAATCCGATGTAGCATGTAAACGTTCTAAGCACACTGCGTACACTCATTAACAAACGCATCGTGCAATGACAAATATCAATGCATGATTTTTATCCAATTATATTTCTT
>JAMKCH010033811.1:0-20928 GCA_023653785.1 Ophioderma brevispina | reverse complement strand
ATGTTGTGAAGATGGACACCCACACTTGCTTAGATCCAAAGATATTGCGTGGGACGCACACACACACACGGACACAGGGCATTTCTATAGTCCCCTTTGCCAACTAAAGTTGGCAGGGGACCAAAAAGGAAATATTACATATTCATATGAAAAGATGATTTCCAAAAGTGCCTAAATTCACTTTTCATAGTTCAGAGAAAATCAGTCATACATTGCACTTTATCAATAATTGATTTAATTTTGTTGTCATTGAAAGATCCCACATGTAGAAGCCGAAAAACCACACAAGATTTACTCACTGATTTTTGCAGGGTTTTCTATGTACTTCTTTATTTTCTGTGTGAAGTGGATTTAGGCCCTTTTGGAAATCATCTCAGCAATAATTTAGTATTCTGCCATCACTCTAATTACAGAATAAAGCACAATCACAGTGGAGGCAGAATACTAAATTCATCCCATCATCTCTTCTGGCCAAATTTTATCAAATTACTTTCCCATAAAACAATGATCTTAAAAGTGAAATTCTGAGAAACCCATACAGAACCGGGAAAACGAAGGTTGGCAGATTAGTTTCATGTTTTGAAGATTGTGCAATTCCACCAAGTTATTATGCACAGCGATCACATTAAAAAATCTCTCTACCCCCTAGGCTGCAATACAGTACCCAAAAAAAATGGCCCATAAGAATTGCTTTTTCAACAATGAAAAAGGTTGAAAAATGGACATCTTTGGGACCATCAAAGGTACATTCTTAATGAAAACAAAACTTATCAGGTGTAAAATTCAGATTCTTTTCCTTGTTAATCTGGTTCACAGAGTTAAAACTATAATTACATTTTTTAGGAGGGGTGTTTTCCTAATATTTCATTTTGAGAAATATTAGAAAAATACAATTTTTTTACCATTTTTGATACACAATTGGACAACTGTATTTTGCGAAACGAAACGCCCATTGGATTACACGCTTTATTCCGTCATGCATACATAACGTGCATAACAGAATAAAGTGTCTAATCCAATGGGCGTTTCGTTTTGTTTTGCAAAATACAGTAAGCCTGGTATTTTCACCTGCTCTAGGTCATAGTACATGGGAAAATGTAATTAATGTTTTGGTTTAGTTTTTTTCATATACAATTTTGACACCAATGTTTTTCCAATACAGAATGTCACAGAGAATCTGAAAATCATGGGTGTCATTTTTTAAAATGTGTTCTTGGGTGTTTTATAAGGGGGAAAAATTTGTACAGGGGTAAACAATAAAAGTGTTTAAATTGTTTTAAAATTTATACCAATCTGTTCGGTTGCTCATAAGGTTTCTAAAAGGGTATAGTTTGCCATATTTACGACCTATTGTTTAGTACAATGGGCTCAAGAAAGTTCAAGGTCATTATTTATAGAATGGTCCAATTTTGTTGAAACTGGTTTTAAAGGGGCATTTAGTGATCCACAGCCTCGTCCCCCCGACTTACCTCAAAAATGTTGAGATTTTTATATCATCTGAACCGTTAGCCTTAGTAATCCACGTGTGCTCAATCTTACATGTATGCAAATTCGGCCGCATCTGTAAGAAATTCGCAATTTTGTATTTTCTGTCCGTAAACGGACATGTATAAATTACATCACAGTAGTCTATGGGACCGTGGGAAACGAGCATTGCTCATAACACAAAACCGCAAGATCGGGATCAGTTCAAAATTTGAGAATAAGCTTTTCTCAAGGATATCTAGTGATCAATGAATAAAACAGGGGGTGCTGAAATCACGAAATGCCCCTTTAAATAGTTCATTGGGTCATACTAAATAAGAAAATGTATATGGATTCTGTGTTTCACCTTTCAAAGTAAGACTTTTACAGATATGACTAGTGGTCTCCCATAGACCCTGTGGACCATGGCCATATTTGCCATCTTAATTATCATCAAAACGTCATCGACAATGCAACCTGTCTATTTTTTTTCGGCTTCTGTACAGTAAGCAACCTTGGCACCATTTTTTAAAACCAACCGAAGATCTGAAAATTTTTACCCCAGTGTGCCTTGAACCCGTTTTGCTTGTAACGCTTGTACTAATACCCCTACGGTAGGGCAAACAACCTTTCCTGTAATCCTTGAAAGGTACTGAATCAACATGATGTGATACTTTAAAAACAACATTTTCCCTTGGCCCTCCCCCTTTTCTATTTGACCCCGTGTATAAACCTATGCCCCATAGAAATACACCAAAACACATTTTAAAAAATGACACCCTTATTGTTTGAATCCTCATACAATTTTGATAGAAAAACCTTGGTTGCAAGATTGCATTGACATTTTCTATATAATAAAATACAGTTCCACATGTACTTCATATATGCCAAACATTTGATTTTAAAAACGGGGAGATTTTGCAGGGAAGCGCTTACATTGCGTGACCGAGCCCCCGGTGGGTCCAGGGGGGCAATGCCCGGTCTGGTCAAGGGTCGAAGGCCCTCAAATCTCCTGCTTTTCTATTTGCTTTAAGCACTTTGACCCTTAAATACATACATGCCAACTTTGGAAGACAGCTTTCAGATTACATCCACATGACCAAAATTCATTATTTTGACCCATATAGACAAAGGTTAATGTAACAGTTAAATTTTAAAAGCTCCATAACTTAAACTAACTACCTATATGGACTGCATCACATGAGAATAGAGCTTTAAAATACAGCTTTTCCAGAAAAAATGGACAGAGCTCTACCGTCTGACAGCCCCATTTAGGAACTTCAGTCAGTCCATTTATATACATGAAAAAGGAGGCAAATTCAAATTTTGAAGGATCTAATTTGACACTGCATCATGAAGAGTTCTTTGAATAACTCTCCTGAAAAAATGGAGTTCCCGCCATCTGACTGTCTCCATTTAAGGAACTGTCCAGTATGAAATGACACAATCCACATGGAGAATGTTTACACCACATGTGACCCTTGGGCATTGTTCTCCTGACCAGATTAAATGTTTAAAATCAGTCGCTGCATATGTGAGAAATGAGGCAATTGGTTAACTTTGTTTGATTTTAATGAATTGGGTCAAAGGTCACTAGGGGGCATCAAAGTCACTCTGTGTACAGCCCACATTAAGTCTGGTCAGATGGGTTCTTTTTTTGAGTAACTTTGGTAACTAAGCTTTCAGTATTCACAGACCAAAAATCAGTATTTGGACCCAAAAATGACACTGAAAGGTAAATGTAAAAGGGGTAACTTTCAGGCTGCATACTTGAAAACTAAGCTACCTGTGCACATGTGAACTGCATCATGAAGTAAGCTCTTTCAAATACAGCTCTTTGCCGAAACAATGAACAGAGCTCTCCGCCGTTGCTAGCCCCATTTAAGGAACTGTCAGTAGGAACTAAGTCGCATATAGACGTATTCTTAAAAGTACAATGAAAAATATCAAGGCTTGAACTTTAAAGCTTGAAAACTTCAAAACAAACCGCTATAAACAATGCATTGTCTGTTGTGTAATCCCTTTGCATTGGTTTGCAGTTAAGTAGTTAACAAAAATACATCAAAGACCTTTGGCATACAGCATTAAATGTTTAAATCAAAATATTAATGTGAGTGAAGCTCCGAAGTCGAGAGAAAAACGATGTGGAAACCATTTTTAACTTATAATTGGAAATCTTCAATCTTGTTTCTTTTTATTGACTCTCGAAAGATCTTGCCCCTCTTTCCTTCACTTAATAACTTTATTGTTCTTTCTTTATTTATTATCCTTTCATTAATATACGGAAATTGGAATATGCTAGAGCAAAATCGGGAGAAGACTGGAGGCAAACGAAAAACACGGGGGTCTCCCCCCCGGAACACCGGGAGATTTGGCTCTCTGTGTACTATCAGTGTCCTTGGGTATTAATTTTGAAGGCTTGCTGAGATGACAAACACAAGCATTGGCGTGTCCCCCTCCCCACATTTTGAGATTTTTAGACTTCCACAATGAGTGCCATCCATGAATATTCTTGACCACTCGGAACACAATGCTCTTCATGTGCTCTCCAGCTTTCAAGGTACATGTGAACTGTCTTGCACTATAGTCGGGCATACCATGCTCGCGCGCGAGACTTTACCCATTTTTACATTGCAAGCTCAGGGAACAAAAGCAGCCATGGTCATACAAACCCATGTTTAAGACCGAGTCTCATTGCACAAGCTTGCATCCACTGCCTCCTGCAAAAGTCATTAAACGTAAGAAAGACCTTTATTATTATTGTACATATTAGGATATACAGAGGCGATCCAGGATTTGAAAAACAATCCAAATTACCGGGGGGCTGATGCTAAACTTGTCCAAATTGGACTGATTTTGCATAGATTTTGCCGCAGATGACCGGGATGGGGGCGCGCCCCCCCCCACCCCCCACCCCCCCCCCCCTCCCTGGAATCCGCGCCTTGTATAGTGTGAAATCAAATGCCCCTCATGTTGAACATATTTTTTTCACCTATACAATCATTAATTTGTTCCATTAGACAAGAAAACATTCTCTCCAAGGTTCATTCACATCCGAAATTACAAGGTTTGACGGGGGCCACACCCATGCTTAAAGTTGTGTACATGAAGCCGGTGGGATGTTTTGTTTTTATTTTTGTCAAAACACAGAAAAGGTGATTTTCTTGCCTTTATTTTGCTAGAAATATCCACAAGATTGTACACAATATAAGTTAAGGCAATATTGTGCAAGAAATGCCAGTCAAAGCGTCCTAGATAGCAGACTCTGCTCAACATGAGAGGCGTTTGATGCACAACCCTATACTATAGTACCAGAAATGGCATACCTCACAGGAAAGGTAATCCGATCAGTTGCCAAACATATTATTACTTAAAGGGCATTTCGTGATCCACACCCTCGTCCCCCCCGACTTACCTCAACAAGTGAGATTTTCATATCATCTGAACGTTTTACATTATTAATCTATGTGTTGCAATCTTACGTGGAACTTTGGCCCTGTCCTCTAGAATTCGCAATTTTTTGTAATTTTCCTGTCTGTAACGTACAAATTTATAGCACATTGGGCCTATGGGACCTGGTGGGAACGAGCATTTGCTATAACAAAAAAACGCAAAGGCGGGATCAGCTAAAAGTTGTGAATAAGTTTTTTCTCAAGGATCTCTAATGCACAATGATAAAACAGAGGTGCTGGAATCACGAAATGCACCTTTAAGAATTCTAAGTTTATATTATTAGAGGTGGGACTAGAGAAGGTCACATGTTTTCAGATCACTCATTCGAACACAGGCTTCTTTGATGACTTTAATCACCCTATCCCACGTTTCCGTAAAAACAATGAAAAAGTGCGAAACCATGGTTCCCCTCGAAAAATCCAAAATGGCCGCCAAATTGTTCAAAAATGAGATTTTTGACCATACCATTATTTTTTGTTCAATTTTCTTAACTTTTGGTGGCAATACCCATGTTTTTGGGTCTTTAGGAATTTATGTTATGCAACTTTCATCTCATCATAAAAGCCTTTCTTTTCCTGAAAATGGCCGTTTTTGATCTAAAAATTGAGCACTGAGGGCGCTTGCCCCATTAAATTTGCGCTCCGATGATAATGGCGATTTTAACATTAAAAAGTTGAAGAGTTTTAATATGAACACTTGCTGAAAATTTGACTTTGCTAGTGTTGTGCGGTTTCAAAACTGTAGGCTTTTTATGTCATCAATGCCGCTCCATTGAAACCCACACGTAAAAAATTCGTGACCCCTGTCTATTCCAATGAGAGTGTTTTGGTCAAATTTTAAATTTGATGCCAGCAGGACAATGGTAGTGTTACACAACCAGTTCTATCTTATTTTCAGAAAATGATGAAATCAACCAATTCTTCTGATGATGGCCCACCAGTTTAAATTTAAAACTTTGAATGATTGTACTTTTTTGGGAAAGCGCCCTCCCGCAGTCCAATTTTAAGCTAAAACTGCCATATCGAGAAACGAAAAGTCCGTGTCGAGATATAAGTTGCACAGAATGATTCCTTGCATGCCAAAACATGGGTATTGCCACAAAAATGAAGGTTATTAAACAAAAACTTATCAAGTTATGGTCAAAAATATGATTTTTGGCCAATTTGGCGGCCATTTTGGATTTTTTGTTGGGGCACCCTGGTTTTCGCACTTTTTAATTTTTTTTTCTTCGAAAATGGGATAAGCATAATTAAAGTCATCATTCTAGCCTGTGTTCGAAGTGATCTGAAACTATGACCCAACATGACCCTCTATAGCCCACCTCTAATATTATTAACAAAATTGATTTGGGTGTCAAATGAAAGAGTAAGAGGTATAGAATACTATCAGGAATCACACCACTAAATAACTCCCCATAGACTTGTGTACAAAATGACCTCTCACCAAACGTCAATTTCTCGGCTATAAAGCGACTGGTTACTTCAAAACTGATTTTTTTTGGAAGATTAGCACCATATCTCTTCAACAAAAATGAAAAAGTCATATGATGAAGGCTGATTTTTTTTAGCTACAGAGCATCGAAAGATTTGCATGTTTTCAAAACGTTCACGCCTAGTTGAGTGTTACTAGAAACTAAAATTGTACAGTTTCCCCAAACCCTCAGAAATTATACAAAAAAGGCACAGACAAAATCTTTGCCACCCAAATGGTTTGTTACTAGTCCACACATTATGATTAATTTCAAATTTCATTTAAAGACACAACTCATCAACATTTTGTGACTCTTCATTTAGGCAAGGGCCATATTCCGGACGCCAACACTGTCTCGGCACTGACGTCGTGTACTACACCTAGTTTATTTAGTGGTGTGATTCCATCAAAATGCAAACCCGGGGGTGCTACTCCTAAACATCTTAGTTATGCTCTTGTTGAGGACTTCTCATGATTAATATCTCCACAATGAAAAATGTTGTGACCCATGGGGTGGTGTCAAATGAAAGAGCAGGAAGTAAATAATACTATAAATGCAAAACCAGGGGTGCTACTCCTAAACATCTCTGACTTATGCTCATGGGGGGGGGGGGAATTTCAACTTGCAAGATTAATATCTCCACAATGGAAAATGTTGTGACCCCTAGGGTGGTGTCCAATGAAATAGTGGGAAGTAAAACTAGTTGAGAAATTGGAGTTTATCTGCTTGCACAACTTTTTGGGGACACCCTGGACTCGCACAGTTGCACTCTGGTGTGCTGCTTTTTGTCTTACAGTTAAGCGCGAAAGCAGGCGAGACTTGTGGTTCGAGAACCGCCTTGTTTCAAATGAAAATTGAGATCGTTTAAAAGTTAGTTTAGCGACCCCTTCCTCATTCACCCACGACCGCTTTTGGGGGTCGCGACCCCCAGGTTGAGAAATGCTGCTCTAGAATTAACTAAGACCCTGTATCAAATTCCAATAAAATTCATTTTGGCGCCCAAAAAGTTTGGGTCTAAATTTTGTAGTTGGGTAAGGGTCCAACTACAAAACTAAGACCCTGTATCAAATCCCACTAAAATACATTTTGGCGCCAAAACTAAGACCTTAACTTTTTGGCACCAAAATGTATTTTAGTGGAATTTGATAGAGGGTCTTAGTTTTCTAGTTGGACCCTTACTCAACTACAAAACTAAGACCCTAACTTGCCAGCACAAATCCAGTGTTGAGACAGATGTATTCATGGCACTGTTTGGTATCCATTGCTTCCTTCAATGGTCAATTAGTGGAGGAAAGATGTCACCCATAGTAGACCAAAATGCCAAAACTGCACTGAACTGGCTGGTATTCTGAAAGGGAGACTAACTTTAGACCTGGGTTTAAAACCAGGGTTAGTCCTACAAGAGGGGACCTTTTTCCCTTTCAAAATACTGTGAAAGTTAAATGTAACGGGTGAGAAAATTCCTCATGGATATGGGCTGGAACAGCCATCCATGAGGAATTTTCTCGCCTGTTACAGCACACTTTTAGAGTATGTTGTAAGAAAAAAGGTCCCTCTTGTAGGACTAACCCTGGTTTAAACCCAGGTCTAAAATTAGTCTCCCTTTAAGAATACCAACCAGTCACACCATGTGAGGACTGCTTTTTCTCACAGCTGTTTGACCCCATGCAAATTGTCTCTTATTTTTAGAACAAATCTAAGCAGTGGCGACACAATTTTGACAACTGATATAATTAGGGACATGCAAGAGCTATTGTCTCTACAAAAATCAGAAGATCCTAACTTTTTTTGCACCAAAATGTATATTAGAGGAATTTATTCCAAGGCCTTGGTTTTTGTAGTTGGACCCTTAATACCCAATTACAAAACTAAGACCCTAACTTTTTGGTGCCAAAATGTATTTTAGTGGAATTTGACACAGGGTCTTAGTTTTGTAGTTGGACCCTTACCCAACTACAAAACTAAGACCCTAACTTTTTGGTGCCAAAATGTATTTTAGTGGAATTTGATACAGGGTCTTAGTTTTTTAGTTGGACCCTTACCCAACTACAAAACTAAGACCTTAACTTTTTTGGTGCAAAAATGTATTTTAGTGGAATTTGATTCAGGGTCGTAGTTTTGTAGAACGACCCTTACCCAACTACAAAACTAAGACCTTAATTTTTTTGGCACCAAAATGTATTTTATTGGAATTTGATAGTGTCTTAAGTTTAGATCTTAGGTCTTAGATCTTAGGAATGTATACACCCTACCATGGTCATGCTGTTCAAAAGTGAACTGCTACCCAGGACTGTGTTGTTTTGATTCAGTTGATCATGTCAGAGGTTCATTAGTTGATGTGTCTTTGAAATTTAAGTATTTGGCTAATCACATGTATCCATACAGACTGCTAATTTGTGGTCCCAAGGTTTAAATACCTACATACTCACTGTTAGTGTTAGAGGCCTAATTAAAGGTGTGTGTTCCAATTGTCTTTGGGACCCCCCGATTTACCCAGAAGTAGTATCGATTTTGATATCAGATTAAAGACCGTATTTTGCTCATTGTCATCTTGAAATTTGAGCCCTTAAATCCATTTCATTCCCAAGATATAAACAAAAAATACATCGGTCCTCGGACCGCTTGTGTCGCCTGCCGTCGCGGTTTGTGAATGATAGGCCTAACATCACCTTTGACCTTGATATGTGACCTCATAAACAAATGAAGGTTTGCAAGTAAACTCCATAAACCAAGTTTGGTTCCAATTGAACTTCAACTTTTCAAATGAGGTCAATTTTACATTTTTGACCTATTTTACAACTTGACCTCACATGACCCTTGACCTTGGTATGTGACCTTTGACATCATCAACAAATGAGAGATCACGTTGCACCTATGACTCAAGTTTGGTTCCAATTGAACTTCAACTTTTCACATGAGGTCAATTTTACATTTTCAGCCTATTTTACAACTTGACCTCACATGACCTTTGACCTCGATATGTGACCTTTGACCTCATCAACAAATGGGGGATGCCATGTTGCACCTGTGACCCAAGTTTGGTTTAAATCCATCAAAGTATGCGGATATTACAAGCAAATGTTAACCCTTTTTCACAACAACAGACAACAACAGACATCATCAACAACAACAACAGACATCAACAACTACAGTGGACAAAGTGATCCCTATGTGTCTTCCTGCCTTAGGGCAGGCGACAGGCGACACAAAAACTGCCATTTTAATGGTCTTCTTCTTAGCATATCCACAAGTCATTGGTAATTATGGCTTGTGGTGGTGTAGGATTTATTCAACTGAGTAAGCTGATCCGGGGCCACGTGTATCCATGATAAGGACGCTCCTAACATGGCCCGCTTTTTTTTTAGACTGGGGCGGATTGGGAACAGTCAGGGGTTTACACCCTACTCTTATTCGACACTGACTGCGATGTACATGTACAGTTGTGGCTCTCTGTACACGGGACCGACGGCTTAACCTCCACCCTCCGAAGGACGGGATGCTTTCATGATTCATTTGCCAATTCCAATTCTGCTGGAGGAGAGCGGTATTCTGTATTTAATCAATAGCTCGTATACAGATTAAATCCAGAATTGAGCACCCGAATAAATCCCAACAAGTGACCCCACCGGGATTGGAACCCGGGATTTTTTTGTAAATTTGCGCCACAGGCAAGCACCCTAACCGCTAGGCCACGCTTTCCCATGTTAACCATCAGTTCAGTTATTTATTATTTTCTCAAGGAGTTACAGCAGGGACCTAAATAAATCGAAATAGGACACTCGATCAATGAAGTGGAGGCATACTGCATGAAATCAGTGACTCAGGGATCGCCGGTCGTATGTGGCCCTGCTACGTCATTCGCGTTCATACGTCTTACTGCATAAATTAGGAGGCTATTAAGTGATTCATCAAAAATGGTGGTGCTATTACTATTGATATCGAATTGTCTATGGGCATTTGTACACAGGGGCGTATCCAGGATGACATACCCCCGGGGGGAAAACTGAGGAAGAACTTTTGGCGCCCCTGTGGAAATTGAAAATGGCGCGCCATTCCACGTCTTCTTGTATGATGCATAACATATACAATTTTTGAAATTGTGTCGGCAAATCATGGTCAGTTTTGTCGGCAACCCCCCTTCTTCCTCATTGAAATGGTCTGGGAACACCCCTGCAAGTGATAAAATAACAGTTAGTTCCAACTTCCCAACAACTTGCTTTATTAAATCAAAAGATGCCAACTTAACGCCGAAAAAGGCTTGGATATAATGAACGTGGTCGGACGTGGATTTAGTTGTTCATGAGTGAATGCAGCTGCATTGGTTTTGCATTAGCTCATGTTTGAGGCTCAATTTTGAGGGGTTTTCTAATAATAATAATACAATTTGATTTTTCCTTTATGGGAGCCCTTTCTTTGACTTTGTTTCATACCCTTTCTGTTTTTGACGCCCTTTTTATCTCTTTATTCCTCTTTTTTAGATTTCCCTTTTGCACCCCTCAAACTTTATTCAACCCCTTCTTTTCTGTTTTTGATGCCCTTTTTGTTTCTATATCCCCTTTTCTTGCCAATTTCAATTGCTGTTTTCGCGCCCCTTTCCTATTTTTTCAACCTTTTTCTTTTCTGTTTTGACGCCCCTTATTATTCCTCTCTAAACTCTAATTTCTTTTGCTATTCTTTGCGTCCGTTTCCTTAAACTATTTTGAACCGCTTTTTTTCAGTTTTTGATGTCCTTTATTTTTCGTTAGCTCCAATTTCCTTTGCTATTTTAGCGCCCCTTTAATTCCTTAAACTTTTTCTCAACCTTTTATGCTTTTTCTTTTGACGCCCTTATTTTTCTTATTTCTCTTTTCTTTCCATCTTCCTTTGTTCCGTTTTGGCGCCCCTTTCCTTTCTCCATTTTTCTTTTCTTTTCTCTTCCCACTTTTGCTGCACCTATTTTATTTGTCTTAGTTCACTTTTCTTTCCAATTTATTTGACCACCTCTTTGTTTCTCGCTATTATTTTGCTTTTCTTATTATGCTTTTTGGCGCCCCTTCCTTTACTATTTTTATACGTTCTCTTTTCTCATTTTTGTTGCACATTTTCGGCCTAATTTTGGCGCTCTTTATAGCTTTCCCTTACAGATTCTTCCTTTTCTCCATAAGCTTTTCTATCTCTTTCCCCTTTAGTTGTCCCCTTTCCTCCCATTCCATCTCTAATTTTCTTTCGTTTCCTTTCTCTTTCTTTTCCTTTTCCCCCTTTCCTTTCCCTTTTCTTCTCCCTTTCCTTCTTTTTCTCTTCCTTGCTTTGGCGCCCCCTTTGGCTACCTGGGGGGGGGGGGGGGGGGGGGGCAAGCGCCCCCTTTGCCCCCCAGGATACGCCATTGGTACAAATGTTTCAGCTGCCTGGTTACAGGTAAGGCTTATTAGCCTGTCAATCTGTAACCCCATTTTGCCAAGTTGAGAGTCGGACGGATAATTGCGGAGAGAGGACAATCATCAAGCTGTCACATCTAGCAATCAAGTTGACAGAACCAAACAACACATACGTGTTGTATTGCATATGCTTATTGCAATGAAAAGAACATAATTTTTAACACAGAATTTAAAATGCTAAATCAATATTAGCGTGTTAGGGCTTTGCAATATGAATTATTGCCTCTACCATCAAAACCTCAAATTTACTTCCCACGGTACTTGATGGGGCGTATGTGTAAATGCCAGGCTCTCATATCAAGTAGAGAACACAATAGACATAAATCGTGACAAGCACCTTCAAAGACTGACTCATATGGTCATGTGTCGTATGGTGGGACACCTTTGCGTTACAAACCTCAAATTTTGTGATTTACCCTCCTTTTCACTTATTTACTATGTAGTTTCAAAACTATACATCTGACACCCATAAAGCTTTATATTTTTTGGAAAGCTTATGGTTCAAGGAATCCATTTATACAGGGTGGTCACTAAAATATATAGGGTGATATAAGGAAAAACATCAGATTTTGTTCATCACATTATACTTTGTATTTTCTGCTATGGTAAAGAATCTTAAAACCAAGTACATATTATTACAGGGTACACCATAAGCTTCGATAAAATATAATAATCGCTTATTTCTTCAAAACTACCGAACCGAATCGAGTGAGGTTTACATTAAAATGTTAAAAAGTAATTGTGGTTTAAGATTCTTTTTAAATTTCTCAAATGTGATACTTACTTTTGAAGTTATAGTCGCCTATAGTTAGGGTGTAATTCTTTCTGAGACGCCCTGTATTTCTCACAACCTTTTTGTCTTACATTCATCTTTTAACATGTGGACATTATCGTATATCATCTAACGTCATCTTTACATATATACGATAATGTCCACATGTTAAAAGATGAATGTAAGACAAAAAGGTTATGCTCAGCAGAACTAGACCCGACTGCCGGGCAAAAATGCAACTTCCGACATTTAATACAGCTATTGACACGACAGTCGGTCAATAATGTGAAATGGTTACCCGACTTTCGGGTGAATTGCCTTTGCCTAGGCTATATACTGTGCATAAATGTTTACAGCTTGAAAACTGAAAACCCAATTCATCTCTAACTTTGGAATTAAAGGTGCATTTCGTGATTCCAGAACGGGTAGCCACAATTTGCGCACCCACTGCATTCTGCTCCCAGTTGAATTCAGCAGCCTTGACAGAATAAAGTGCACGTGATACTGTACTTTATTCCATCAAGGCTGCTGAATTCAACTGGGAGCAGACTGCAGTGGGTGCGCAAATTGTGGCTGTATACCCTTCCAGAACCACCTGTTTTATTCATTTTTCAATTGATATCCTTGAGAAAAGTTTATTCACAATGTTTGAGTTGATCCCAATCTTGCGGTTTTGTGTTATGAGCAATTGCTTTTTTCCCACGGTCCCATATAGGCAACCGTGCTGTAATTTGTCCGTTTACGGACAAAAAATACAAAATTGCAAATTTCTTACAGATACGATCGAATTTGCAGTCAGCACGTAAGATAAGGTACACATGGATTAGGGCCCATACCTGGTCGCAGCTAAGCTGGGGAATCCCTCAGCTTCTGCCAGCCTTCCCCAGCCACAGCTTTTAGCAGCCTTTGTATATTTGCAATGACAAATATACTTATTACCATACAATAATATGCTAATGTACTATCAATGGACACTAAAATGTCATTATTTATTGTTATCCACTCAAATTCTTCTACTATGAACACAGAGCTGTCATATTAGCACGAAAAAATGGAGGCAACCTGGGAAAAGCTGCTCAAATTATTAGCCCAGCTTTCCCCAGCCTTGCCCAGCCAAGCTGCGACCATGTAAATAGGTATGGGCCCTTACTGAAGCTAACAGCTAGATGATATCTCAACTTTTATGAGGCAAGTCGGATCGGAGGTTGTGTATCACGAAATGCCCCTTTAAAGGTGCAACGAGAGATTTCACATATCAGGTGTCCCTACAAAAATTGAAAGTACTGATTTTTGCCCTGTTGTAAAGCTTTCCATCAAAAATATCCCTATCTGAAAGGATTAAGCTGAGATTTGGTACAAAAAATTGTGAAATTTCTAATTTCGTATAGGAGCAATGAAATTCAGGCTGTTTTACATTGAAATATAAGAAAATCAAAATAACCTTTTTTTCTATTTAAAGACATTTCTGTAGCCATAAATAAAAGCTAAGAAATCTACTGTGTGTCTAGTCTATACGAAATTACTGTTATGACACAATATTTGGGTGCCTAGTTAAAATCTCTCGTTGCACCTTTAAGGTGGAATTACCCCTTGGGAGGGCTAAAAATAAATATTACAAATTAAAGTTGAGGAAAATAATACCTTTCTATATTGCTTTTAGTTATTGTGTTTAGTTATGATCGAAAATGTAACTTCGCAAATGGAAATTTCCTATGATATTTCTTATGTATTTTATTGTTTTCTCAAGCTGCGATATTTAATTTTTTCCACTTAAAAAATTCATATCTCAAAAAGTAAATGAGCTTTTAATCTCCAATTCCACAATTATCTGTGAAAATTCAAGCACTTATTTTCTAATTGATAATAAAAAAGAACATTTCTAAAATATATTAAAACTTATAAAACAGTGTTTCTAGACTAAATCGCCGATATCTCCAAAGTGAATTTTAACAATATGTCATTGCGGTGTCAAGGATTTCTCAAAAGCGATTTATCTTAGAGAGATGGGATAAAAAGTAAATTAAAGCATACCAATTGGTCTATATGCATTGAACCAGAATATTTCCATTAGCCCCATGGGAAATTGATTTAAGGGGGGTCATTGGTCAAGAAAGGAAAAAAATAATTATTTTTGCCAAACTGTGTACCAAAGATCCCCCCCTAATTCAAGTTCCCAAGGGGCTAGCAGAAATATTCTGGTTCAATGCATAGTCCAATTGGTATGTTTCAATTTACGTTTTATCCCATCTCTCTAAGATAAATCATTTTTGAGAAATCCTTGACACCACAATGACATATTGTTAAAATTAAAGGTGCAACAAGAGATTTCACATATCAGGTGTCCCTAAAAATTGAAAGTACTGAGTTTTGCCCTGATGTAAAGCTTTCCATCAAAAATATCCCCATCCGAAAGGATTAAGCTGAGAAATGTTTCTTTGGTACAAAAATTATGAAATTTCTAATTTCGTATAGGAGCAAATACGAAATTCAGCCTATATTGAAATATAAGCAAATCAAAATCACTTTTTTTCTCTGTTTTAAGACATCTCTGTAGCAAAACACTTGATAAGAAATCTATTGAGTGTCTTATCTATATGAAATTACTGTTATGGCACAATATTTGGCTGCTTCAAAATCTCTTGTTGCACCTTTAACTTTGGAGATATCGGCGATTTAGTCTAGAAACACTGTTTTAGTATATTTTAGAAATGCATTTATTATCAATTAGAAAGTAAGTGCTTGGATTTTCACAGATAATTGTGGAAATTAGAGATTAAAAGCTTATTTACTTTTGAGATAATTTTTAAAGTGGAAAAATTAGCAAATATCGCCGCTTGAGAAAACAATTAAAATAAGAAATATAGGAAAGTTCCATTTGGAAGTTACTTTTCGACCATAACTTTGAACAAGGAAACTCTGATTGATATCAAACAAAAGCACTAAGAAGAGTTTTCTTTTCCTCAATTTTAATTGTAAATAATTTTTAGCCCTCCAAAGGTGTAATTCCAACTAAGGTGAATTTCGTGATTTCAGCAAATTTTGTTTTATTCATTGATCACTAGATATCCTTTGAACGCTTATTCTCAAAAATTTGAGATGATCCTGATCTTGCGGTTTTGTGTTGAGCAATTGCTCGTTCCACGGTCCCATAGGCTAATTTGCTGTCTTCTGTCCGTACGGACAGAAAGAAGAAAATACAAAATTGCGATTTCTTACAGATGCGACCGAATTTGACACGTAATTTAGAACACATGGATTACTAAGGATCAACGTTTCAGATGATATAAAAATCTCAAATATTTTAGTAAGTTGGGGGGGACGAGCGCTGTGGATCACGGAAATGCCCATTTAGATTTTAGGAGATATATTTTAGGAGCTTTTTACTTTTAGGCTAGCATCAAACAGTAGTCAGATACTGAGATAGTCAAAATCTAGTACAACGGAATCATACTGAAATTTCGGCGCATGTCGCACGAGTCATTATTCAACTATATATTAAACATAATTTACAATCACCATCAATTTCTATAGTATAACGACATTACATAAGTCAATCGTGTAGCACGAATCTCCGACAAGAATATCTCCAAAATACAGACTAAATATTTATTTTCATCAAAGAAACAGAATTGCCGGAGATAAATAACAAGTATACAAGTAGGTGCATGATATTGATAAATACTGCGGCCATTGGGGTTATTTTTCTTAGTGTAATGGATTCCGACGCAACACTGCGTTGACAAGTTCCATGAGTCTATACACTTTAGACAGTGCTTGATTGCTACGGCTTTTCAATGCATTAGGCTAATGAAAGTTGATTCCAAGTTCCCGTTTCCCGACCTCCGGTAGAAAGAACAAGAAATGCCGATCAAATAATTCATATTCAAAATAATTCATGATGTCATATGTTCCCAACTGTTTAAGACAAAACGATGGTTTTTAAAGTGATCTTATTCACGAATGATGCATTTTAAAGGTGCAACGAGAGATTTGAGGCACGCAAATATGCGGTCCATAATAGTAATTTCATATAGATTAGACACTCAAAGATCACTCTTACTGTTTATTTTGCTACAGAAATGTCTTAAAAGAGGAGGAAAAAGGCCGCCTTTGATTTGCAAATATTTCAATATAAAACTAAAAAATCAAAAGAACAAAAATATAAAAAATTAAAAATTCACAATTTTTGGACCAGAGAACATTTATCAGCTTCAATCCCTTCAGATGGATATATTTTGATGGAAAGTCTTTACATCAGGGCAAAAATCAATCTTTTGCTTTTACTTTTAGGGACACCTGATATGAGAATCCTTGTGCCCCCTTAAGCACGTTTACGTTGACAAGGGGGGGAGAGAATCGGAAATGTCCATCTAAGACAGGGTAGAAATTTCGGCAAGAATCCGGGAATCGATTCTCACAAAGATTCTCAGATTAACTGATTTGAGTGAATCAATTGTTTGATTCTGTAAAACTCCCGTAGTGAATTAGATGAGTCCTGCAAAAATTCATTTGTGAGAATCACGGCTGGATCTCGCCACTCTGCAACGAAATTCTTCCCCTGTAAGATCACTAACCAATTCGTTGGTTCCCGGCTCCTAACTAAACTTCCGTGTGGTTTTCTATTAAACCACATATTGATCATTGACTAGGAGTCTTTGCAAAATGCTGCGTGAACTATGCAGAGACAACTGGTGGCTTACGTGCTTTCGTTTGTTTGATGTACATGTATTGTGTTGGCAAAAATTGTATCAAGAACTGTGTGTATGCACACATTTTCTAAAGACGTGCGTTATAAAGCATTTATGTGTACCAAAGTTATTTTTCTGATTATGTCATAAGTATGTGTTTCGTGTCTCAAAACAAAAGATAAGGGGCAGTTAACTTGGCATAAATAATGAAATCTGAAAATAATTGAATAATGAACACTTCACACTCAGATCATATGGAAAAAAAAAAGAAAAGGGAAACGGAATCAACTTTCATTATTATGCATTATTGCCTTTACGTCGTGCCGACCACCAAAATGCGTCAAAAAAAACGACGTAAAGTTCCTATCCTAGTCCAAAATCATCAAATGAATGATTCTCGAATTTCACACAGAATTTTCAGTTATAAAAAGAAATTTTGTGCTCAAAGAGCACGGACTTTAGTCGTGGAAATTTCTGCCGCATTTGGGAATTACCTTGGACCCTAACCTTGGTCCACATAACAGGGGTCACTGAAGACTTTTATTTCAGCTTTCATTTAGTAGAGTAGATTATGTGCATGTGAAATTGTGCACTGGTGTGATAAAAAAAGCATCAAAATTTGCACCAGTCTGGGCATGTTCTAAGAAGGATGTTTGGTCTATAGGGGCATCGCAGATTTTTCGTGCTAACAAAAATGGCGGCCATTTCTAAAAGTGGCTTGCCATTGGTATTTTAGCTCTTTGATGGACTAATGTGTTTCGTTGTTTGTTTTAGGCTACCAAAACATGTGGTAAGCCCAAAGCAAGGCCTAAAATAGAAATGTATTATGGGTAACATTCTGTAACAGAAATGGTGGCCATTTTCCTAAAATTGAGTTCTTTTCAATGGCTGCCAATTCCCTTATCATTATTACCAAATTTTCACATATGAAATATGCATATTTTCTACCAAAGCATAATTTTCTCACGCAGCAATGCCAAAATATAAAACCTGTAAATAGGTAATCAATAATATTTCTTTGATGTTATAAGGGCATCACATTATGTACACAGCCAATGCCAAATACAACCTGTCAATAGGCAATCAATACAAGTGACAACATTTAAAAATAATACCATGCTTGTTTATCTTTGATAAAGACATGATTAGATGGCCTTTGGGAGGAGGCTTTATGTTATGGTATGGTGTAATGATACGAGCATACACACTATTGCACAAGTAATACCAGTGAAAGGGATGCCCACATGACAACAATGGCAGGAAATTATTCTCTTTACCAGTGTTTTAAATAAATCCTATGCGCTTAGTCCCTTGTTGTGGTTTACGACTTAAAATCATTATGTTATTAATTTTGTTGCAATTAGGTTTATATTGACGGAAATGTGTTGCTAATGCAACAGCAGTGAATATTTTGTTGTAAAGCACCAACGAGGGATACCCAAAGAGTAATCAATCAATCTTACAATGTAGGGAGTTACCAAAATCTGTAACTCAGGTGCATGCACACCATTTTGGTGTCATTCAATCATGGTTACCCAGTGTTGCAAAGTTCATCAGTGGCCGTTTCAATGTGGAACTCATTTCACCCTCGTCTAACAAGCCTTTTTGTAAACAGTTACTAAGGGGGGGTGGTGGTTACCCACTCCATCTTCGATATTTTTCTATTAAAGACACCGATTGTTTGGGGGGCGAGGATGTTGATACCATTGAAAGATATGGTCCTCTTCCCTACCTAGTATGGCGCACAATGACGTCATCAAGTCGGCAAAATGGGCATTTTCCACAGAAGAAAATAGGCGAAAATCCCAATTTGGGCTACCAACGTAGGAATATTGGATTTTCGGCCTAAATGATGGAAAATTGGCTAGGTTTACATAAACATAGAGTTTAGAGCCATACGTCTTAGTTTTAGTAGTAGACCACAGTTTTAAATCCGGTTTTGTCCCCGTAAACGGGGGGGCCGGATAACCTCACAATAAATACTGCTCTGTGTGAGGATTTAGGAGCAAAGATAATTGACGGATTGCCTCTGACGTCAATCCACAGTTATCGGCTGGGGCCTAGCTTTTGGGCAAACTGGCCCAACATTTGCAAGAAGCATGCTGGATGGCCGCCAGAGCTGACGCCTTGTAGGTAGTCTTTTTCATTCTACCAGGGTAACAGCTACCTCTCATCAGATTCCTTACAAATTCGATGGGGGAGTCGGTTTAGCCGCAGATGACTCGGCCCTCGGGACAGGGTAGTACTGGTTACCAGGATATCAGTAGCAGTCTCCAAGAAAAAGAAAACTGACCTGACCTCCAATACTGTGCATAATATTTTAGAAATCACAATAAATATCCTTGGGTGGCAAACTCCCTTACCCTTCGACTTATCAGGTACTTAATAAAAATGATTATCCTTCATGTCTTTTCTGTATTGCTGAATATAACAATATCTTCATAAGTTGTGTACGTTCATATTATGTAAAAAAATAATAACACTCTTGATATAGGCCTAATGAAGCAGGCTCTAGACATAGATAGAAGAGAAAGACACCCAGTTGTCTCCCCCATTACTACGAACATATGGGGATAATCGATCTCATCATGGCGGGAGGAGTCGTCTAGTATGTACCCACAGTGACATTGGTGAAATCTTGATCTTCCCTGAATTCAGAGAGCCTCAACCATACCTATCGGTGAAGAAACTATCCTGGACAGCCGGAGTGGAGGAAGATAAAGAATAAGAAAGACAATAGAAACAAATGTTCACAATATCCGTATTAACTAAGCCTCTGTTAATTGGAAACCAATGCCGTTGGTAAATATGTATGTTCTGTGACAATGGATTTTAAGGACAAAACGAGCAGCTGCATTTTGACTCACTGAACCCTAGTCACTTTAGATGTAACAAAAGTCATGACAATCCAAGGTGCATTTTTTTTTCATCAAGGGGGGGGGACACTGTCAAACTCCCCAATTTCCTTATCCAGTGCCAGACAGTTGCATAGTTGTAACCATGATTGTTCTTTCTTAGCGATAAGGCTAAGATGGTACCAAGGTTCCGTGCTTCAGCTTTGAGGATGAAAAACGAATGCTGATGGATGATGAGAGTGACTAGTTGATCTGTAACTTCGATGGAGAACGAAAGCACAGCATCTATGTTGTCTTGTAAAAATATCAGCTTGTTGGATTTACATCAGGTTCTGATGGACTGCAATGCATCATTCGATATTATTTATGTCTGCATCACAATCCCAATAGTGGAAAGAAAGAGAGTTATCGGTGAAACGAGAGAGATTGAACACACGGGGAGTAATGAATCCTAGTGGGGCAGCGGAAACAGGGAACAAGATGAAGTCAATAAATCCAGTAACAGACCCTGTGGAACTCCACAATCTGCCGCCACAGTATGATGAAGCCAAATTTGATCGATCTCGAGTTGAGTTCGGTCTCATCTAGGTAGGAAAGAACCAACTTAATGCTTTTCCAGGTTATTCAATCACTTGTAAAAATATTATGGACGTAAAAAGGGGATTGCTCTCTAAAAAACCGGGTAAATTTTACTCGAAATGGAGTAAAGGTTACACAAAATGGAGTGAAATTTACTCCATTTTGAGTTAAAGTTTACTCTTTTTTTAGAGAGCATCCCCTTTTTACTCAATATTTTTACAGTATAGCCTTC
>JAMKCH010033810.1:0-15949 GCA_023653785.1 Ophioderma brevispina | reverse complement strand
TTAAACCTATTTTATACAATACTTGGCCAGATTCAAAAGACTAGAGCACCCTGGGTTTAGTTCAAAACTTTTTTGTTAACAAGTAAATGAATTGCAATGCTTGAGCCAACCTTAATATACGAGCGAAATCGATTGTTCATTTAGCGAAATAGATTATTATAAATGAAAAGGAAAACTTCCTGTGGGGATGTGCATATCGAAGTCACGCGAAATGAAATTGTTCAATACATTAAATGAAATGCACATTCGCGAAATCGTACACTTATTTTTATCGTTGGAATGCAGTGTTTTTGGGAAATAGAATGGTTACGTGCTAATTGAAATGGGGATTGTGAATGTTCATTCGATTTCGCTCGAATTGAATGCTCCATTTCAAATTGTTTGTGCATCTATTTGCCGAATCGCTTCCGGGAAAACCTATAGTAATGATCTCTTTTTTTTCAGAAATTTTTTGAAAATAATGTCCTCAATCTGAAGGGCCAAATGTTCCAAATTTGCTAAAAAGGGTTAAAATTTGTAGGTTTTTTCTTTTTTGGGTGTTTTTAAATTTGGATCAAACTCTGCATCTCTGTATAGCTAAGGGTCCCTTTTAATGTCCCCGCCTAACGAGTTTTCGAACGGGATTATGAAATAGCAGCGTCTGTCCGTCCGTCCGTTTGTTCATCCGTTCGTCCGTGATAATGTTAACCCACGTTGTATACTATTTAACTGGAGTTCCGTACGGCACCAATGATGGTAACTCGGATGAAAAGAATCGGGTTGGATGAGTTCTCGACCTGATTAGATTTTGGGGCTTAAAATATTCTACTTAAGTATCTAAATTTGCATAATTTATGAAATTTTCCTGCAAGGGCTCACAAGTTTCTCAGCAGTTCCGCAAGTCGTATAATGAGTACTGTGGAAGGGAGCGGGCTGAGAGTTCTCGACCTGATTATATTGACGTTTTTTGGGCAATTGATTATCAAATGAGGCTAATATATGCAAAATCACGTAATTGCTTATATTTATGACACTGTACATTGGATTACTCCATATTCCTGGCTGCAAGAATCCTATCATGGGGCACATCTTTTGGGTCAATTTGAAGTCTGCGATATATGCGGCTTGGTATGCAATGAGCTAATTAAATATGCATAATTGTCTCTCTGAAATGATCATCGATAGACAAAATCCTTCGCTACATGAGACAACTATGTCATAGGGAGGGGGGTGTGGTGTTGGGGAGGGGTATGGTATGCAGTGTTGGGGAGGGGTGGGGTGTTGCAGGGTTTTTGCGAGGAGGATGTTGTTGTTGAGGATGGGTGGGGTGTTCAAATGGGTTAGGGAGTGGTGTTTGCAGGGTGCTGGGGATGGGTGAGAGTGTTGGAGAGGGGATGGGAGTGTTGGGGAGGGGTGAGGGTGGTTGGGGAGGGGGTAGGGTTTTGCCGGGGGTGTTGTGGAGGGAGTGCATGTTATGGGGGTGTTGGGGGAGGGTATGCTGTTTACGGGTTATTGAGGGGGTGTTAGGAGGAGGGTTGGGTTGGGTCGGCCGAGTGGTTGGGGAGTGGTGGGGTGTTTGGGAGTTGGGATGGTTTTTGCGGGGGATTGGTTTTTGCGGGTTTGGGGTGTGTGTGTTTGCAGTGGTTTTGGGGATGTGGTTGTTTGGCTGCAGGTTTTTGTGGAGGGGTTGGGTTTTTGTTAGTTGCCATTTATCGCATGTTAGTGATTCCGACATTCGGCGGGGACATGTTTTACACATCGCGTAAATCGAGTTCGCCTTGTTTCGACAAAAAGTGGTATAGATATGCTCCAGAAGGAAAAGCCCCGGAGAAACCAATTTTTGGAAAGATTTGTTTATAGTCTATTGAACAATTAGTACTTTTAAAATTTTTTTGGTGCTTTTTCATGACCCACCTACCTCTTTGGGAACAATGTTTTGCTGGCCTTTGTCTAGACCTACAATACCAGTAACCATAGCTGATCCCTTTCTATATTCTATTTATCTTCCTCGAGTCGGTGACGTCAATATATAATTGCACATCATTTTTCGTGCCGCCTTTATTCGCGCGCGTGCGTATGCCAGCACTTTAAGTAACGCCCGTGATTTAATGCTGCGGCCACTGCATGATACACGGACTCCAGGAAGATAAAGCACTATCTACTTTCCAGAAGAAAGGAATGATGGCATCACTTGTGGCCGTGGCATACTGAAGGTCCGTTCATACTTCCACTGCCATGCAGTGCTGCTGCAGTAAGTTATGCAAGTTCCCTCATTTCACTGCACTCTAATCGCTTTACTGCAGGTCATCCCAGGTCACTGCAGGTCAGGGTTGCAGTACGTTGCAGTAACTGCGAAATTGGCATACTGCAACACTGACTGCACCCCCACTGCACCTTGCTGAATCGCCAGTTAAAATAATTTTATCTTTGCAGTAACTGCATTGCGTTGCAATACTGCAAGTGATTGCGGCAATTTGGTATGCTGCATTGCAGCACTGCCCTGCAATGCATGAAGTGAACGGACCTTTAGGCAGTTTATCCAAGGTGGCAAATTTCCCAAGTTGTCCCGTGAGAGGTGGGGAAAAAAAATTCTGAGTCGTCTTGGTGATTTCTTCCAATTAATCGAACTTACAAAATGTCTGCATAGCCGCATGAAAATTGCCGGATTTACTTTAATTTTGCCAAATTTAAGCTGATATGTACATCACTTTCACACAACTATTTTGAATGTGTATTGTGCACAGCGACTTTGTATGCACACAATTGCAGCTGCAACTTAACGGGAGCAAATGTTTAAACACTGCATAAAAGGTATGACATTGCTCTTTGCTTCTGGTCAGACAAAATGTTAGACTTTTAGGATCTAAAAATGTATTTGCCGAAATTAAATTCACTGTACACAATTGTGACATGCACACAACCCACAAGTAAATGCATGCGGTACTTGTGCACACATGATGAAAAACACATGCAACGCACACAACACACATAAACACTACAAGCCAAAAGGTTTTCCAGAGGGTATGGAGAGAGTGCATTCTTGTCGTTAAGTGTGTAAAATAAATATGGTATAGTCCATTCCGTACCTCATTTCAGTGACGTTAGCATGAGAATTGATGGTTTCGCACCAGTAACCGCGCGCGCTGGCTTAAAGACGACGGCATTTTTACCACGGCATATCTAGACGTGATAAAGCTGCGTCTCAAGTTATAACAGTTTCACTGCACGGAGGTTTAAGCACTTGTAGTAAGTTCTCTTTGACAACTTTATTTTCAATACTTTCAGAGTGTGTGCTTCAGGAAATACATGGCGCCAAATCGTGCATGGGCAATGCTACATTGTGCCACTTTGAGACTCATTTCAAATGAATTACAGCGCAGGTTCTTATGCTAATATTACGGCTATGTTTTAATTTCATGGATTGAGCATCTAGGCCCATTGGACATACTTCGCGCGAGTTATTTCTGCACGTGAGCATGCGTAACACTGATATTGGGTCAGAATCCGGTACTGCACATGCCAATCACTCACTGTGACGACTGGAAGTATGTCACAGGCCTTACACTAGGTAGATCCTCATTAACCCTGAGCACTGACTGCCTTGAAATTTAATATTTTTCATTTGAATAACAATTGAAAATGCAGTTTCCAAATTATTTTAGTTTGTCCTCTTCAGCACTACCACCATTCTCACCATGTTGCGATTGGCTCAAAATATAACATAAGTTATATTGTGACCAACCCGAGCCAAGTACTCATTGGGGTTCACATACAAGTTCGGGTATTGAATTATGAAGCATGTGGATGTGATTGCAATTTTTGAAATAGAAAAACTCAGGGTGTGCTTGCAATAAGATGTGCTTGCAATAAAATGTGCTTGCAATAAAATGTGCTTGCAATAAAATGTGCTTGCATTAAGATATGCTTGCAATTGAAATAGACCTCGGGTGGATGATTCATCCCTCATATGATAAAGCACTCTTGTGCATGCATTGTACTTTTTTGCATATTTAGCATTGTGATATACCATGACACCTTTTCAAGAATAGCAAGTGTTTTGCAAAATAAGTCCTATTCAGGAGTGAAATTTTGTGTTCCAATTTGTAAAACGTATCATGGTAGTTGAGGTGTAGTGATACCCTGTGGGGGCCACTCATGTGTCAAAGATGCCAGATTTTAGATTTTTATCTGAATTCAGATTATTTTTTTTTACTCCCAAATTCCATCGTTTTCTTTGTTTTCAGCCAGTTTTTACTCAAATTTGCACACTTTTTCAGATTTTTTGGCAACACTCACTGGCATATCTGATGTATGAATGTTTTAAGTACCTGCGTGAATTGACTTCTAAAAATGATCCTTTGCTTGGATGCCAAACCTTCATCAAACTGACCCTTAATAAGGGTTTCACCACAGCAAAAACACTAAGCGAGAACTTGATACGAAATACATTCCTAGTGAATTAAGGCTAGGAAAATGGTTTGTAAAATTGCTCTATTGTGCCAAATAATTTTAATGAATATATCAACTCTAGTTGGATAATTACGCTAAGGGTAATCCTGTAAAAACACCCTTCTGCTAAATCAGCTGTTTTGAGAACCCATGCAGATATTTGTGTTGCCTTTCAAAACTCCATGTTTTCTTACATGTGAGTGCTTGCAAGTATTATTTTGAGTGCCCCCCCCCATATACACCTAAATATTTCAAGTTGGGTCAAAGGTCAGTTGTGATCATATGTTGAGACCCATTTACAGTTTTCAGAGATAATGTCATTACATTGGCCATAAAGCATATGCAATGTTATATCCCCATCAATCAATGGGTATGTGTCGGTGTGCTTGCGACAAGTGATTTCTTTTAACCATTTACCTGGACCTGTGCTAGGCAATTTCCTAGGCCTCACACACCAAGAATTTTAATGGTAAAGATTGGCCTGTTGTGACATGCAGCCAGCACAATTTTGTGGGCAGACCAGATTTAGATTTTTTTCCAGAGAGTTTCATTGAGGCAAGATGACATGTCTAGAAATCAAGGGCAGGTTTCAGCCAGAATTGCCGAACATAGGGACATTTCTCACTAGATACACTTCTCTCAATTGAAAATGATAAAAGGCAAACTAAAATATGTTCCCTCAGCATATAGGGCCAAAAGGTAGAAAACACCATGCATTTCAGGCCGCCTTGAATTCACAATCAGAAGCACTCGATTGATTTCACCATGTATAAATCAAATACAAAATCATCTTTTTTTTGCATTAAGACAATCAGTCTTGGCTTTTTTACACCAGATGTGGGCTTGGGTACATAACCTATGAGCTAACAGACATTTGTAACACATCTCAAGTACAAAAGGTTTGAGTGATTAAATATGTTGACAGACTGACAGGAACCCCGGAAACATAATTCTTAAGTGCAGCAAATAGTGCCTTAAGGAGATGGGGCCAAGACAAAGTTTGTACAGGGATCAACTGTTTAAATTGATCCAATCATGTTGAAAAGTACACCATGTTATTTGTCTAACCATAAGGATTCTGGAAAGGTATAGTTTGTACTATCTACAACGTAAAGTTTAAGAGTTATAGGCTAAAAACAGCAAAAATCAATAAAAAGGGTCAATTTCAGTTGTGCAGGGGTCAAATTTGCTTTAAAGCAATATTAGCACATTTTTTTGAAGGGCGCCCCCAATTTTTCAAAAATTTGGATATTTTTACACGGTTGCATTGGTAACTGGCTAGTAAACTATACCTGTGAATGGTTAAGCTCGAAAATGTTTATGTGTCACAAACGAAGGAATTTGTACTAGAATAATTATTATCGGGGATCCCCTTTTTTTTTTTTTTTTTTTTTAGATACACTTCTCTCAATTGAAAATGATAAAAGGCAAACTAAAATATGTTCCCTCAGCATATAGGGCCAAAAGGTAGAAAACATCATGCATTTCAGGCCGCCTTGAATTCACAATCAGAAGCACTCGATTGATTTCACCATCGTGTATGAATCAAATACAAAATCATCTTTTTTTTTTGCATTAAGACAATCGGTCTTGGCTTATTTACACCAGATGTGGGCTTGGGTACATAACCTATGAGCTAACAGACATTTGTAACACATCTCAAGTACAAAAGGTTTGAGTGATTAAATATGTAGACAGACTGACAGGAACACCGGAAACATAATTCTTAAGTGCAGCAAATAGTGCCTTAAGGAGATGGGGCCAAGACAAAGTTTGTACAGGGATCAACTGTTTAAATTGATCCAATCATGTTGAAAAGTATACCATGTTATTTGTCTTTCAGCATAAGGATTCTGGAAAGGTATAGTTTGTACTATCTACAACGTAAAGTTTAAGAGTTATAGGCTAAAAACAGCAAAAATCAATAAAAATGGTCAATTTCAGTTGTGCAGGGGTCAAATTTGCTTTACTTTGGTTAAAGTTGCTCCAATTTAGATAAAAATGGTGCAAATTATTGATGGAGTTCATAGGATTAAAATAAGGAATAGTTTTGACTGTCTAAAATACTTAGTTACTGATGTAGGGGGGCACAGAAGGTCAACGTCCATTGCATTCAATGGGGCTTGACCTTGTGTTCCCCCTACTTTCTTAAGCAAGCATTTGAGACACTTAAAACTATTCCTTATTTTGATCCTATGAGCTCCACCAATAATTTGCACCATTTTTTATCCAAATCGGAGCAACTTAAAAATTTGACCCTTGTACAACCGAAATTGACCCTTTTTATTGATTTTTGCTGTTTTAAGTCTATAACTCTTAAACCTTACGTTGTAGATAGTACAAACTATACCTTTCCTGAATCCTTGTGCTTAGACAAATAACATGGTATACTTTTCAACATGATTGGATCAATTTAAAAATTTAACCCCTGTACAAACTTTGTCTTGACCTCCTCTCCTTAAGGCACCATTTGTGGCACTTAAGAATTATGTTTCAGGGGTTCCTAGTCTGACTACGTATTTAATCACTCAAACCTCTTGTACTTGAGATGTGTTACAAATGTGTGCTATAGCTCCGGGGCTAACAGGTGATACATGCAAAAATCTCATTTTTGAATGAAATTGAGGGCGTGCTTCAAACAAACTGTACTCATGTCCACATACACATAGGCACATCTTGTTTTTTTTATGTCAAGGCTAATCTAACGGCAGTTATCTATTAAGTAACGCTGACAGATTTTTTTTTTTTTTTTTTTTATTATTGAAACTGTTATGGTAGGAGCCTCTCTGGTTTCCATGACAACCTCCCTAAGTTATGTTACTTTTCCTCCTACCGCGACGAGCGGGGGACCTTTGTGGTTCGAGAACCGCCTTGTTTTAATTATAAATTCTAATAGTTTTAGAACCCCAGACCTTGAGGTGCAATAGCTTTCTCACTCTCTGGATGTACCTATGCACTGATGTGAAAGTAAAGTGCAACCTTTCGTGTATTCAAGGTTAGAAATACAATACAGTGCAATTGTGGTGTACTGTCCGAGTATATAGCGAAAGACTTATTTCGTCTGCAACTTCCAGGATCATATCTTTTCGACTCATCTCTTTTTTTTTTTTTTTTTTTTACGCTGACAGATTGGTACCAAGATAGTGATTAACCTCCCTTTTGAAACGCTGCAAGTCCTGGTTTGATGCTAATTGAGCAGGAAGGGCATTGCATAAGCCTCCAGAGAATGGGAGAAATGATCTTCTGTGGGAGGCCAAGTTGGACGTTGGGATTTTCACAGCGATTAACCCCCTTTTGAAGCTCTGCAAGTTCTGGTTGAGCAGGAAATGATCTTCTGTGGGAGGCCAGCCGAAGTTGTGGGGGGTCAAGCTGTGGGGCATTTTGTATTTTAACTATACATGTTTTTCAATGAAACCATTTTTTTAATTATAAATTCTAATAGTTTTAGAACCCCAGACCTTGAGGTGCAATAGCTTTCTCACTCTCTGGATGTACCTATGCACTGATGTGAAAGTAAAGTGCAACCTTTCATGTATTCAAGGTTAGAAATACAATACAGTGCAATTGTGGTGTACTGTCCGAGTATATAGCGAAAGACTTATTTCGTCTGCAACTTCCAGGATCATATCTTTTCGACTCATCTCGTAGTGGCCTTCTGCCGGCTCGGATTGTGCAACTTGCATCCATTGGCGCTCGTCTTGTAATCTAAAGGTAGTGAGTTTGATTCCTCTCCTAGGGACAAAATTTTAATTTTCAAATGCTTACATTTTTGTGTCATCTGCAAGAATTGCAGAAGGCACATAGGGATTACTCTGGTCATATGTCCGTGTATCTGTGTGTGTGTGTGTGTGTGTGTGTGGTCAAAATGTAAACCCTTAATATGTTGCATGCCGTATGAGTTCCGTGACCTTTGGCCCCCTTCACCAACCGTGACGGCAGACGACACTCGCAGTCCGGGGACCACGATGTATTTTTAGAGTGAGCAGTTGCAACAAAAACATCGGAGTTGGCAATTAAAATAGTAAATAGCTGCCTTATGAGATACTTCATCTGATATGGTCCTGGAACACAAGTGGCAGACAGAATAAGTCCTTTACTGAGTATAAATGCCAAGCCTAGATTTTGTGACATGTTTAGGCTTAAGGAATTCTGTGGTATGAACCAATATTTAGATGCAATAAACTACATTATAGTAGATTTCAAATTACGTGAGACTCCATACATAAATCCATAGGGGTAATGGTTCAATCCCCGGCCATGTGGAGACTAGGCCTTTGTTGCCATCACAAAACATTGTGTCCATGGTACAACTACTTTACAGAATCGGCTCACTGGAACCTGATGCTTTTAGTTCTACAATGGTCTGTTAATGATAGGACTTGTCAAATCTGCTTTGTGCTAATCTCTTATTCAAGTTTGGCCCACTTTTTATGGCAAAATAAAAACTTATGTTATGTGTGCATTGATATAAGAATGCATTATTTCTCCATTACTGTGATAAAGAATGATATTTTGTAGTGTAAAAGGTAAGTTATATTCAAATAACATTTAATGAAATATTTGCTGGTGTTTTCATCCTGATACTTCAAATGAAACATCCAACCCATCTTAGATGTGAAAATGTATTTATGCCAACATTTATTTACTAGTATACTAGCTACATTACTATACTATACATTGTATGAGTACCATAACCTTTTCTACTTGTGGCCACTAAAATATTTCCTCTTACCTCTCACGGTGAATGGACAGACCTAAACCTTTAATGAGGTCTCACTTATTTTGAAATCTACTATAGTTCAATATCCAGTTTTTGTGTCATCTGCTAGAGGACACATACAGATTTCTTTGGAAGTGTCTCTTTGGTAAATATGTTATACCTAAAGATAATTGTCTGCTGTTTCCACATATTTGCACACATTTTCATGGCACTTGGATGCAATGGTCCTTGGGAAGTGCCCCACAAGTTGTCTTTGCGAAAGTGGAGTCAAAGGTCATCTTGAGGTTATTACAGGTCATGGCCCCAAAATGGTGACCTTTGCCCCATTCATGACCTTATGTGACCTTTGTCTTCATTCACATGTGTATCCACATATATATGTCGATGAATTTCCATGACACCTGGATGCAACAATGATCTTTGCGTAGTGCCCCACCTGTTGCCTCTAAAAGATACGGTCAAAGGTCATCTAGGAGTCAGAAGTCATGTCCTAAAAATGACCTCATGTGATCTTTGTCCCCATTCACAAACCACGACAGCAGACATGCATTAAGGGAACGCTGTGTTTTCAAATATTTGAAAGCATCTCTGAAGTGTCTATTGTAAGTTCTAGGCAAAACCAATACAGTCTAATTCAGTGCAAGTTCAGTACGATGACATCAGTCTTACTCCTAATGGTATAAGCATGTTAATTTCAAATAAATAGCAATGCACAGGCAGTGATATTTGCCGAAATTAGGCCAGATGGAAGGTGGGTTAAAAATGTGATGTCATCATACCAAACAAATACTAAAGTAGATGGGTTACTCATGGTTTTGCTATGAAACTGTACAAAACTTGCACTTCAGAATTGTTTCAGATGTTACAAAATGACTGGATGAGAGGTATATTTTGTCTAAATATTATTTCGTACAGAATACCTTTCAGGTTAAGGGATAGGGGTAGGGTTAGAGTTAAAACCACGGTGGGGGTTATCTGCCCATATGGCACAGTGCCATTCCAGAACAAAATGCCAGCTAGGTTTGACTTGGCACACAAGTACATGCAGTCTTAGTATGGAGAAAGACTGGTTTTGATCAGAGGGTGTATTGAGTCAATCCCACAATGCACTGATTTTAGGAAATTTCACTTCAATAAGGTCATGTGATCCTACAAAAATTCTATTTCAACCACATACTACCCTCCCTGACTTTTTGCAATCATATTTTAGCTACAAAATGCTAGTACTTAGGGCATTTTTGCATGATCATGAAATGATTTGTTCTTAAACACTTTCTTTTTAAGTACTGACATGTGTTTAGTACAGTATAGGCACATTGCAATGCATTATGGGATTTATTCAAAACACTCTCTGGGTTATGATCATGCAATATTACCTTGAAGTAGCTTTCACTTTTGTACCTGTATTTGTAATTCTTTTTATACGTAGGTAATAAGGTTTTAAATAGTTAGGGAAATGCAAGGTTGTCACCCATGCCTTTTTTAACTACAGCTGGGAGGGTGCCAAGTTGAAGTTCATTATAAACTTGACGGAGTTCTCCTTTATTCCTCCAATTGGAACTAAATTTGGAAGTGTGAAAAGCAATGCAAAGTTGCTATAGTACCTAGTAGAAACCCTTCGTATGCCCTAAAAAAAATGCTGATTTTTTAATCTAGAGCTAAAAAAACTATCATTTTATACCTTTTATTACAATAAGAGACAAAACTTGGCCCAAGTCTAAAGATATAAAATACAAGAAATTTGCATTTTCCCCATATTCAAATAGCTAAATTGCTCATTTTTTAACCATTTTCAACAAAAATTATTAAGCTGGTAGGGCTAACCTAAATTTTGGAATTCAGCTAGATTTCATTAGGATTTTTTGATATTTTTGCAGTAAGGAGTAGAATTGTATGACCCCTCACTTATAGGAGTTGACTAGTTTTATTACAGCCATACAATCCTTCACATACTTTGCGCTCTTCTAATAAAATGAATCTGGTTGTTCCAAAATCTTATTCCTGGGGGATAGATCTTTCTCATGTGCAGCACCACGTATCTGGAATAAGCTTCCACTTCACATCAAATCATCCAATACCCTATGCAATTTAAGAAAAATCTTAAAACATATCTTTTTAACGATGCTTTTAAACAATTGTAATGTTATATTTTCTGATTGTATTTAGGTTGTTCATGATGTATTATATTATGTGTGTCTATTTAATGCAGCATTTCATTATTATATTTTTTTTCATATGTTTGTAATTTTAAAATTGTTGTATATATCTTTTTAATAGTTTTGGATGTTAAATTGTTAAGTTATTTGTCATTGCTCCTTGAGCGCCTTTCTTTGGCGGATATGTGCGCTTTATGAATTTTCATTATTATTATTAGTTTCCACCTTCAAATCAACTTTATTTTGTGGAAGAGCGTAGCCTAATGGTTAGGGTGCTTGCCTGTGGCGCAAATTTCCCGGTTTTGAATCCCAGTGGGTACACTTGCTGGGATTCATTCAAGTACTCAATTCTGTTTTTGATCTGTATACCAGCTATTGATTAAAATCAGATTACTGCTCTCCTCTATGGTTCACTTGGAATTGGGCAACTGAATCAAGAAAGCATCCCATCCTTCGGAGGGGACATTAAGCTGTTGGTCCCGTGTACAGAGAGTTACAACTGTACATGCACATCACAGCCAGTTCCGAATAAGAGTATGGTGAAAACTCCTGACTATTCCCAATATGCTCCCAGCCTCAAAGCGGGCCATGTTAAAGACACTATCAGTGATTTATCCGAAAGAATCAAAATATTTAAAATTTGCAGGAATAGCTTAAAAGTGAAGGACAAGTCTGTAGAATTCTTATAAGTTACTTTTTCCAACTGAAGAATTGGCAGAAAAGGAAGAAAACGGCAGTATTCAAAGATACGAATCTCCATTCAATTACGTGTTGTAGGAAGTGTCCGAACGGACACTAATGCCTAAAATATCAGATTTTGTCCTTATCAGAGTGCTTCTGGTCCTATAATTTGTAGGGTATGTTAGGATACCTATGTTTGTTCCAGATATGCAAAAATCTGATTTTGATGATTTTTTCGATTTTCTGATTTAGCAAATCACTGATAGTGTCTTTAAAGTCTGACTCAGAGATTTCAAAATATTTTTTTGTGTAATAATAAAAATAGTCAACTAGAACTAAAGATAATAACCTACTATGCACAATTCCGAAATTTGAGATGAATCGGATTTTTCGTTTTGATGCAGTAAGCATTTATGTGTAGTATTACGTCCCATAGGATACTGTGTATAACAAAAATTCCGGATCGGGAATTTTATAACAAAGTTGTGATTTTCTATATGAAGGAATTCGATTTAAGCTTGGCAATTTCACACAGTGATTAGTATATGGACAAGCATTATGTACATGCAAAAAATTTTTTTTTTTTTTTTTTTTTTTTTTTTTTTTTTTTTTTTTTTTTTTTTTTTTTTTGGAAATTGAGGGCGCCCTCCTTAGGAAATCTCTGAGTCGGCCTTTAAGAGCATCTGTATCATGGATACACGCGATCCCCGGATCAGCTTACACAGCTCAACTAATCCCGATACCTAGGCCATTACCAATGACTTGAACGAACACGCTTGTTTCATAGCACAGGGTTTCTTATATGGACCGAATTAAAAAGTAAAATTTTACTGTATCTTGGTTTCTCTACACCTACATCAGTTTGAAAGTGGTCTTCCAGTATGTCCATGTTCTTGAAATTTCACATTGTGGTTTATGGTTTATCATTCAGGATGTCATCTCAAACCCCCGGTACTGTCACTCCTCTTACTGTCGGGTACCCATGCTTGTTCGTAGGAATTGAAAACGCCCCCTTTTCGTGTTTTGGTTTAAAAAAACACCCCTTTTTTGTCCAAAATCGTGAATTTTTAGGGCAAAAATATACCCCCTTTTTTCGCGAAATCATGAAGGATTTTTAATTTACCACCCTTTTCAAACAAAACACGAACTATGGTAAATACAGTCAACGAAACACAAAATAATGAAATGAGCAAAATATATCAGTATAGGCCTATTTCGTCAGCTGAAGATTTAATGATACTTTGGTTGATGGAATCCATCCTGAAAATCATGGACAAAAATATAACTTTATTAATACGGGCTTTTCTGCCACGGTGCGACCACCCTACTACCCCTTTTCAAAATTTAGCGAACTTTCCAAGTGAAAAAAAGTATACCTTTTTCATTTCGCGAAAATAAAATTTGCGAAATTGATCGAGGAAAACACCCCTTTTTTTCACGATCCTACGAACGAGCATCGGTACCTAACAGGAAGACAAGTGACGGTACCGGGCTCAAACCATGGCTAACCATAATAGGGTCATTCCATGCCAATTCAACAAATCGAGTACACCATCACCTCATGGATTTCTTTCTTTTTTTGGTGTATTGAAAGATATTCATGAGAAACGAAAATCCTTAAAATTTGAGCTCTGTACCTCTTTTCGTTTTTACGCTACACCAATTTTAAATTTGAGGGGAGGTCACCTCAAAAACATTTACCGTTGTGAAATTCAATATTCAGAGGGCCATAAGTAAAGAACTACACCCCTCAGATCCTTCAAACTTGGTATTCTTGATAACCTTTTACTGCAGATTGCAAATATGTGAACTGAAAAACTGCATCTTGCCCCAATTTAAAATTACAGGGGGTTAAAAATGGCTCAAAAACAACTCGGACCATACTTTCGGGGGCCATAAGTCAAAAAGAAAAGGGATATAACTCAAAACTTTGGCTGTGATAGCTAATCCAGGGGGGGTCAAGTCAGGTTAAATTGGACTTTTTTTTACAAAATTGCAATGTCATCCAATGAAGCTGATATAACTATAAGATTGTATGACGAAGCAGGGTGTTAGGAAAGGGTCACACAAGGTCCACATGAGGTCACCCCGCCCCTCGCCAACACACCCCCACCATTCCGACGCACCCTACACCAACGTGCCACTCCGGACCACCAGACGAACACCACCCGACCCCTCCAGACCCACACAACCACCTCCCCGAGCACCAACATCGCCACTAAAGCCCCCACCATTGCCCCATCTCCAACACCCCACCTGCTCCTCCCCAACACTCCAACCTGCTCCTATCAACACCCCACCCTGCCCCTCCCCACCCTTCCCCCTCCATACTGATCACACACAAGAGGGGATAGTAGTTTTTCATGTAGCAAAGGATTTTGCATATCCGATGTACCATTTCAGCCAATTCGGCATATTTAATTAGCTCAATTTGCATTACCTAAGCCGCATGTATCAGGAAACTTTAAATGGCAAAGAAGATGCGCACCATATGGGTTTTAGTGCATGAAGGAATTTTGCATATACGAGTACCGTTTCAAAATATTGTGATTATGCTGATTTTTTGCATATTAATTAGCTCAATGTATTGTAACGTTGTCCGAAATATGCCCAACATTAATCAGGGCGAGAGCTCTTAACCCGCTTCCTTCTGCCAAGTTACATATGATACGCCTTACGGAACTCCAGATAACGTGCACACAAACCTTGCGGGGAAAAGGGTTATCATTTTGAACGGCCAATATAAGCTAATTAATATCATGATGCAAAAGCAGCGAAAAGTACAAATAATATTCCTGGCACCCCAACTCTATAACCCTACCTAGTGTGAAGCAAATGGGGATTGAGAGTGGAGCAAGCAGAGCATTCAAAAAGGTTAATCACCGGAAATTCGTGAAAATATGCAATAAGCTATTAAAATTCATGAATTGCAAATATATGCCAGCCAAAAGCTACAATAATATTGCGTGTACCTCACTCTATTCAAGTTTTGAAGTAATCGGGGATAGGGTTTAGCCTGCACGACAGTGGCGGCGCGGACCTCTTTTTCTGGGGGGTCCAACGGGGGGGCAAAAATCCCATCCGCAAAATTTAGAAATTTTTCAACCCAATTTGGCCCAAAACCGCTGATTTTTGGCCCAAAATCACGAATTTTGCTACAAATCCCTTCATTTTTCTTTCGACCAGGGGGGCCAAGAAAAAAATTGGGGGGGGGCGCAAACATGCCCACCATGCCCCCCCTGGCGCCGGGCCACTGCCTGCAGAGAATTTTTAAAAGGTTAACGAGTATTCGGACACACAGAAATTTGGGACTAGTATGTGCCTCATGAACATTATGTTCGGCGGCACAAAATGTGGATCCAATTTTGAAAGTTTTACCTTTTAAGCATACAATGAGAGTGGATGAGGACTGTAAAATTTGGAGGCAAATGAGGCTCAGAACTTCACTGATAAGGCATAGGATTTGATTCAAAAATTCAGGTGTGAAGACCCCCCACTTCAACCCATATGGTTGGCATCTGTAACAAAAAGTTAGGTGAAATTGAAAATGGGGACAGTTTTTTCGGCTACTATGAAGATGATTCACTGTTGTCCCACTGAGTAGGATCTGGATGTTATGGCCCTATGAGAAATGCATTTTTAAATTCGTCCGGTGGTACACTGGTAAGGATTTTCTACAAGAAAAAAGATCAGTCAACACTCCACAGGTCTCCAATATATAAGATCTCTGTGGTTCTACAGTTTATTATGTGACATAACTACAATGTGATGTTGAGTTTTATTATGTTGGTACAGAGAGATTGAAACAAATGTGAATAAAATTATGATGGACAGTGTTATTGCTTTGTTATTTACTATATAGTCATTGTGGCAAACAAAAGTGGGGGAAAAACCAAGCTCAAGACGTCGACGCATGTCACACCTCTCTTGGCCACAACACGCAGAGAGATGGGATGCGAGATAC
>JAMKCH010033809.1:0-16136 GCA_023653785.1 Ophioderma brevispina | reverse complement strand
AATTGTGCAGAGGACAGACAGACAGAGCAGAACTTGGATACAAAGCAAACCAGAAACTAATTAAAGACATGACTCCCTAGGAACACAGGCAAGCCCTTACCAGTCTTGTGAAAGATATATGTTGATGAGGAAACCATGCTTGTTCATCTGTACTCCTGTGCAGCACAAGGAAACTGGACTACGTGGGATAGCGTCATGCAGGTAGACACATCATGGAAGAAAGTGTTATACCTGTGGTCTCCTGAACTACTTGCATTTCATGTGAACTCCATCCACAACACACTCCCCACTCCAGCCAACCTTAAGCTCTGGGGAAAACCCAACTTAGGTCTGTGCCAGCTATGCAACCATCAGCACTGCACCATCTTTCATATCCTGAATGGCTGTAAGCACTCTCTTGATAGTGGAAGATATAACTGGAGACATGATCAAACACTCAGAGCAATTGCCGAGAGTCTTCTTCCTTACATCACAGAAGCCAACACAGTGTGCTACTGGCCAAGAAAAGGTCCTAGCAAACAAAGGAAGGGAAAGCTTACAGAAATCAACCTGTGCTGCTACCAAGTGCAATGCCAGTGTGAATTCTGAGCCAGGCCAATGACTGGAAGCTTTAAAGTTTCTTATGGATGAAGAACACAATCCAATTATATTCCCTCCACAAATTATGGAGACTGCAAAACGACCAGATATCATTATCTACTCAGAATTAGCCAAGATAGCAGTACTTATAGAACTGACAGTGCCAATTGAGCAAAACATGGCTGATGCAAATATGAGAAAGAAATACAAAGTGAACTTGTTGCAGAATGTGAGAACCGCTCATGGACCACTCACAACTTCCCTATTGAGATAGGAAGCCGAGGGTTGTATAATACATCCCTGCCAAAATGCCTCTCAGCTCTCGGCATTCCAAAGGGAAAGAGGAAGAAGATCATGGACTATGCAGCAAAGACAGCCTTGAGAGGAAGCTATATACTATCTGGCTTAGCAGAAACCCAAAAGCCTTCCAAAGGATGACTTTGATACCAATGCCAAGCATCAACTCAGAGGGAAGTGAGACGGTTGTGGCCACGCAAAACTAGTTGAATCCACCAAAGCCTGGGTCCGAAGCCCAGGAACCTCTGAAGTTTCCTACCAAGAACAAGAAAACTTTTTTTTCTGGACATCCCGTTGCCTTCCAAGAGAAAACTACACAGAGTGCACATTCTAAAAAGGATGGACGAGCTCTAAGGTAAAAACGACGCTGGTGGTAGTCGCCAAGGATCTACGTCTCTCAATTTTTACACAGAACAGAAAAAGTACAAAAGTTGTAACAGCATCAATTAGGACTTCATCATTTAAATCTAAATGACCGTATATTGGAAATTGCATTGTTTTGAAGCGAGGTTAATCCACTATACCTCGACAGATTTTTCTTAAGTTATCATGATATTACTAAGATCTTTTGAACGAAGGTTTAAGAGCTGATTTTGTAATGTCACTTAGACAGAGACTGCCATAGTAAATGCACGTAGCAGTTCCACATATAGTAGGGCCTACCGTTTGGAACAGGCTGGAACAGGCCTGGTTTGGAAATCCCCAATGCCCAAATCGAGTAGATCGTGTCCTACCCCCACCGACTATCTTAATTGATAATCTCATATGCAAATATACGGATTCGCTTAACTATAGAGTACTTGGCCTGGCCGGGTGCAGGTCGATTCGGTCCCAAAACCAGTTCGGTCCCAGTCAGTTCTGACCCATGCCAATTTTTTCAAGAAAAGACGTTGTTATAGATGAAAATCTAACATGGAAAGACCATAATTGAACATCTATCTAAAACTCTTTCCAGAAACATCGGCATCTTAAATAAGCTGAAGCATTTTCTATCCAAACGTATACTAAAAATCATTATATTTTGCGTTTGTATCTTCATATATTAACTATGGACTTCTTGCTTGGGGTAGTACTTATCAAACTTATGTAGATAATACTCAAGTTGCAAAAAAAGCACTGAGAGTAATTAACCATTGTCATTATTATGCTCATACTAGGCCACTATTCTATGAAAATCATATTTTGAATGTGTATGATATGTACAAAATTAATCTTGGGTTATTTATGAACCGGGACGTGTGGTCCAGTGCATTGAGCGCTCATCCCGCAATCCAAAGGTCGTGGGCTCGAGTCCCACTGCGGCCAACGTGTTGTGCCCTTGAGTAAGGCACTTTACCATAATTACTCCTCTCCACCCAGGTGTATAAATGGGTACCGGCATTATTCAATGTCGGGAAGGTAACATACTCGCTGTAGAGGAGGTGTAGCGAGCCCCCTACAGCAACATTATATGGTGGAGTCTGGCCCAATCGCTTCGAAAGAGAGATGGGCACTCCGTTCCTGTATACAGATCCGTCCCCTTTACCTTTTACCTTACGTTACTGAAAACCTTCCTAGTATATTTAACAATTATTTTGTATATATGCATCGTATTCATAGCCACCAAACTAGAAATGCATTCGATTTTAATTGCTAGAAACAGAACTGATTTTGCATCCAGAGGTGTTCGTTCAAAGGGTCCTGCTTTCTGGAATAAGTTATCTTTGAATATAAAAACAGCAAAAACCATTTAGCGTAATAGTTAATTATAATTTTGTAAAACGACTGGTAAAATGGACTATCAATATTCCCAAAAATGAACATAACACGCCTAAATTTGATCCATTAGTGGGGTCTACTATATTTATACTCAACTATTTCGTTTTAGAGAGAGTGCGACGGGTCCTGAACGGAACCTGCATCCATGCAGTCTGAATTTTGTCCATTTAGACGAAACTACGCCTTATCTCGGGTCTAAGAAATAGGAAATATACTTTAGTATTGTGAAGTTACAAACATGCATACCGTACTCTCATACTAGAGTTGTGTAATTTATAATCCAAAAGATGTAAAATACAACCACTGCCTTGGATTCGTTTATTTTTAAATATGAAAGTACCAGTTGACCTGCTACTTAATGTCAAACAACTTTAAATTGTATCCTCTCTTGGATCAAAAATACTTGTCTTCATCGATCTTTGTTTGAAGTTCGGATGGCTCTGAAAATAGTTGAATATTTACGTGTGGTAACATTCTGTCACGCATAAGCCAATTAAACCCATATTAAAGATATATTCCCAAACAAAATGTTTTTGAACAAGACAAAATAAAATTATTATAGGCCTAAAAGCACGTGGATAGAACAAAATACCAAAGATCAAAAATGCTAACTTTTAAAACATACTATACAAACATTACATTTTCACAATTAAATATCTTATTAAGTATATCATGATTCGTAATAAAATGTTATGTCAGATGTTAAGTTCGCAAGTGAGGAAATTTATATATACCCGGGGTTGCAAAATGAAGCTCTGATTTTCCCCTGATGTTATCCTTTCCATAAAAATCCCCTCTTGAAAGGATTACTGAAATGATTGAATTTTTTAATTTCCTATTGGAGCGAAGTAGTAATTTCATTCTGATATGTTTTAAAAACAAATCAAATCACCCTTTTCACTTTTTAAGATATATTTCTGTTCTGTAACCCAAATACAGTAGACATCGCTTCCCTGTTTAACTTTTATGGGAAATATTACAATAGAATCTTGAATACTTGGCTTGATTATATATCGATTAGGACTTTTGTTCATAAAATCAAAATGAAACGTTTCCTGGGCCTACAAATTTCACTAGGAGAATGAGAAAAGACATGATCTTTAAATTCTAATAGCAAATCTCCAATTTGCTGGGAGTAGTGGGGGGGGGGGGGACTTTTTTGCAGCGTCCTGATATTTTTTTCGTCAATAATTCTGTATTATTTTATAATCTTCCGTACAATAGATTTTGGTTAAAAGGGTGTGCCGTAAATCGGTATAAGGTGATCTATAAAGTATAGGTAATGCTGATTACCGATTCAGTTACGAATCATACGAATTTATTCAGCATAAGTAGACATAAAATATGCAAAAAATATTTGGCATATAGTCTTGGAATTAATAGAAAAGAGGCACTGGGAGCCTGAAATTGCACTTGTTCGGGATGTAGGGAAAATTGAGTTCTCTTTTCTCCCCTCTTAGGAATATGTTTGACCGTTCAGCCTAAATGTGGGGTCCGAAACTTATGTGCCCCCATCCCCATGCAAAAAAAAAAAAAATAAATAAAAATAAAAAAATAAATAAATAAATAAAATCGAAATTTCGCTTTGGTATGTCTAATTGTAAATATAAATTAACCATGTGGCATATTTAAAAAGAAAGTTAATGCGAATATATAACCATATACTATACCGGTTTATAGTCGATATCTATTTCTTTCCGAGGAAGTGGCCTGATTTATTAATATTGGTCATGTAATTTAAACCGAGTGGATCTAAGCTCATATAGATCTTACCACAACGTTCTTAGAAAGAAAAGGTTATGATTTATGGGGAGTCTAAGTTGTCTTGTTTGTTGGTTTATCTATTTGACAACCGTGCTCCAAAATCAGTTTTATTAAAACATAAAAGCCATAAAGCGCTGATACTAACATTGGCGTTTGGTTGGTTAAGAATTTATAAGGTGCGTATTTAGAAGTTCAGAGTTTTTAATGTTCATCATTATCAAAACATGTACTATCTATTATATGTTAACATTGTATATTTTGTATATTTTTTGTCTTACAAAAGCTAACTTTTTGCAGTATAATGATCAACTTTTCGTCCATAAATGTTGGATTAATTTTATAATCTCCTTGACAATAATTGGTTCAAATTCGTAACATTGTGATCGAGTTACGCGACAAAATTCCAGGGAGACGTATTATATTTTGTAACTTCCATATATCAATATACCATATAAAAAAAATCCTATCATGATTACTCTGCCTAACAGTACTGTGTTCCAAAATGCAAGTTTAAAATGTTTATTACGTCTACTGTGAAATCCGACAGGGGTTTAGATTTTGTAAATTGCGATATCACCCACTTAATTATTTTTAAATGTTAATAATTGCAGTTGTCACAGCATTACTTATATTTAGTATAGTGGTATAGGCCATGGAAATATATAAGAGGAAGAAGTGCCTCGCGTGTATTATGGACTAGTTCCAAGCCCGTAACCGCTTTTTCTCACCACTCGGCGCGCCGTGGTGGTTGTTGCGCAAGGCACCGCGCGTCGGCACTGTGGTGGCCAAGCACACGCCTATAAAAATCTGTGCGTCACGGTTATGTTACAGGGTTGCATTTCCCCAAGGGTTCCATTTGTCTGATCGGCCGATTTTTCTGCCATAATTATGCGAAAATCAATCGATGAAGAACCATGCATCTAAAAAGATTCCTGCATCTAATGCACGAAAAGTCTCCCGATGACCCCTGTAATTTTCTTAGGAAAAGAGATAATTTGAGTCCGAGTGACAGCATGTGCATCAGGTTGTTATTGTTGTTTTCACTCGCTAAAGTATGAAGAACGTAAAATACGCGTGCTCAGAAATATGCATTAAGGATTTGCCAAATACGACGATACGTAAACCAATAATGGTGGTGCCCAAAACATGATAAAAGTTCAAAGTTCAAGTATTTTATTGACATCACCAAACATGTAGGTATAGTCAAATGATTATACAATACATAAAAGAACAGACCAAAAGGTTTAAACATTAAATAAGACATCATAAAATTACAAATTTACAAGACAGTATTAGAGCGCAGATCAAAGGCAGATTTAACAAAATTATAACTCGGCAAGATATTGGGGCAATCCACACGGAAGCGCAGATCCCGATCGGATCCGTTTCCCCGAGATCAAGATCACGGGTACCGTTATAGAACTATTAACCCGGCGCAGTGAGTGCGAAAGTACGCGGACCTTTCGAAGCGTACATTGTACATCTGCTACGCGTAACCGTGGTGAATCAGTAATACTTACGCGTAACCTAAAAGTACGCGTCTTAAGGTGCAGCGACACTAACCACGCGTGTTACAACACCATGTACGCGTTTCAGATCGTTGATCTTGCCGTGTATTACGCAAACTGGAAAGTCGATATCTGGTCCGATCTGGATCCCGATCGGATCTTCGCTGCCGTGGTAGATTTGCACCCAGTTATCATATTCATTGGCACCATTATGAGAATGAAAACGTCATTATCTGACAAATTTTTGGTGTCAAAAAAGTCTCATCGATATCCAGAACGAAGCTTATTGCGTCAAGTCATTATAGAGAGTACACTTTTTTTTTTTTTTTTAATTGAAATTGAAGATAAAATTATCTATGATTTCTTCACTTATTTCAACTTCGTTCAACAGATTACAATATGGCATTTTCTATTTCTTTCTGGTTTAAAAAAGTGGAGATGGGCGACCTTCTCAATCAATTAGAAATGAGAACTAATTCTTATTCACTGACCCTAACTGCCCTTATGTCAAAAAAGCGCGCTCTCTTTTGGTTAGTTTACTGCCCATGATTCTGCAATAATGAGCCGCGATTATACGCTTTAAATGCGGTGATGCAAAGCCACGTTCTTTTCGGCGCGTGCCTTCATCACTCGAACCACACGTGCTAACATTTACGCGGAGAAACAATCTCGCGCCAAAGAATAAACAACTGTTACGTTTTTAGTAAGAAATGGCAGTTTTTCGGTATTATTTACTTTCTTACGGTAATAGAATAGAAATAAAGGGCGGGCAGTTCATTTGTATGTCGATGGTGTCCTCGGCAGTAAAACTTTTAGAGTGAGATGGGTCTCGCCGCCTCGCCATTATTATTTTTTTAACTTTGCCTCGGAACACATTATTCTTACATAAACATGAACATCTTATAGACCCTTATTTCGTTAAATCTACAAAGTGCAGATCTTGAGTGAGCGAATCAGACATAATTACAATACTTCCCATGTCATATATTTCTTGAAAAACAGTAGTTCTCAATTTAGATTGGAAATTTTGTATCGGTTATCCAGAGATTACTGTATAAGCACTTGGATAGGAGGATAGATGAGAATTCGTTGAATTCTTAGCATGATTATCTTGGGTTAACCCAAATTTCAGACCTGTTTCATTAGATCGAAAATTTGGTGATACCTGACGACCAAGAGAAACAGTTAGAAGTCAATAGTTTTCTGTTGTCAATAGGTGCATGAGTTACGAGAGAGTTATCCCGTTGTGACACTTATCATTAAGTTTCCACAAATATTCACTCCAACTAAGCATAACAATTTAATACAGGATAAAACTTTCCGAGTTTCTCCTCTAACAAGCATTATTTGGTTGATTTCCTTGTACGAACCTAGGGGGATAGTTTTTACAAGAGTTGAAATTTAAAGATTCCGCCATACTTTATCACATATGTAAGAATTAGAATCATTAGTTTTGTTAATAAATAAGGCGCCCATAACTTCAAACAGCCATAGTTGAGAATTGGTTTGATTAATTTACCACAAATAACTTAAAACTACATTTACTAGAATCACTGAACAAGTTGTCTCTGATTTTAATAAGCTTTTTAGTGGCTTTTATCTTTAAGCCTTTGCATAGCGTTAGAAAAAGATTTAGAATGAACAAAGATGATACCTAAATAACAATAGTCATTGGTAATGTTATTCACACTTATGCATACATGAATCGAAATATTTATCAATGATTGGGCCATTTTTTTTTGTGTTAAAAATTCAAGGTCCATTGATTTATCAATATTGCACAATAATTTTCATTTATACAATAAGTTGTGCATTTTAGCAAGTGCACAGTTGAAGACCGGAAGCGCATCTCAGAAAGGATCTGAAATCTCTGCATACATCAGACAGCTGAGTGGATGGCCATTCCAAATTAACTGTATCACAAACTGCATCAAATATTTCATGAATCGTTTAAAGGGGGGAAAAAACAAGCGGTTGAAACTTATGGCCTGAGGAGGCAACCCTGTTTGCGTCCTACTGAAGGTCAAAGGATTTCAAGTAAACTTATCATTAATATTTGATAGCAAATGAAACTGAGAATACATACTATGATTACTATGAAATTTCTTAAGAAATTGACCACCAATACCAATCTGCGTCAAGTTATATAAAAGAGCGTTTACGGCCAAACAGTGCAAATGCCTTTGAAAATCCATAAACATATACAAATATGATTTTCCTTGCACGATTAATGTACTTATCAATAATTGTTTTCAGAACAAGAATGTGTCACTGTTACGGTGCGCCTTTCTAAAACCAATTTGATTGGCTGTAATAGAGGCGTTTTCATTGGTGAAGGAATTAAGACGGTTATATAACACTAAACAAAAAATTTACATATATTGCTGACACCGGCAATACTCTAATCATTGTTTTAGGAAGATTGTTTATTTATCACCTTTTTTATGAAGAACTTAAGTACTGAGGCCGCCATGGCAGATGGAAAAAAAAGCCCTGTTTATTGAAATCAAATTAAATAGATCGATAGAGCCGGGCAAGTGCAGAAATTCCTTCTTGTCAACATTCGTTCTAGTACATCAATCCCGCCGGTGCTTTCCCTTTTCCTTCAGGTGAAGCGCAGCCTTCATAACCTCAGAGAATGTTAGGTTATATCAATACAATTTACATCATTTGTTATTGGAGTTCATAGAAAATTGGGATAAATTTTTGCAAATTTCTTATCTCTATGTGTGAATATTCCTGTTTCATAAAGTGTAATGGAAATGCTCCCACCATTTTTGCGTGAATCGGAGATTGGGCAAGATACTTTTTGATCCCTAAATCTTCATTATTTTCCAAAAAGTCTGCGGATCATTACTTTCCACTTCACTCTAGCATCCTAAAAAGTTTGGCTAAATATGTGTTTCTCTTCGAATTCAGTAACCTCTTGTACTTTTTCTGTAATTTGTGATAGTTTGATTACAAACATATTATTTGGTTGAGATTTAATATTACGATCTAGCGATTTGAGATATTGGTACATAGTTTTACAATCTTATCATGACCACTTTTTTTTGGTGTCGTTTACGAGTAGATTTGTGAAACTCCCATCTTCTTAATACCAGCTCTATTATTAATACTCCAAAAAAGGTTATATAATTGTACTATATATTCACTCCCCAGTATTTATATTCGCATTTTGTGAAGAAATAACCGATTTGGAAAAGGAATCATTTCTGAAAGAATCATCTGGTTGATCTCTAACACTTTTCCCACATTTCACTAGATTGGCGTGACAGCAATATGATCAGGTAGTTCATTTCCATACTTATCGTTAGAAAACATTTTCATCGTAAGTCTAAACCACCTGTTTTGATGCAACTGAATCATACATGAATTGAAGACGGCATCAAGTTATGGACTTGAAAAGTCAATATCATTATATAAATAAGTATGACAAAGAAGGTTATGCCAATTACCACTATTGGCCCAAGGTTATAGCATGTTTAAATACAACATAAGCACCTAATTGCTGCGGCCATTTATTATTCGAAGACCCCCTTTCTTTTACACATTTCCAAAAGGATCTTTCCATGTGAATCAATGCTTTTAGTGTCAACGTTATTCCTAGAAACATATGCATCAATGACATAATCTGAATGAACACTAAATATTTACCTGGGTTCTTCATTACAAATCGTTCTGTGGACGTTCGTGCATTAACATCACCCATCAGAAGACATTTACCTTGTTTGGAGAACCTTGAATATCTTTTTCAAATTACAGTGAAAATGTCATCCCTCCGTAAGCTCTAACTTGAACCTGCAGTGGCTGATATAATACGTTACAAATGTAGATAATCCTTGTTGTGTATCAAAGAAATTTTTACATAGTTTCAACCACATAAATTCAGAGTGTGTTTGGTTTGAAGAAATTAACTCCTTAACTACTGCACGACGACACACAGCTAACCCCCCAAGGGTTGGTGCTATGCTCATTATAATACTTTTGGGCACCATCGACGTTTGGTTACGCTTTTTCGGGAGAATCTTCGGTCTGGGTTATCTTTCCGGTCATTGGTATAGGGCCTACTCGTATATCCAACCGTTGCAAACATTGAGCGAGTTTCGAACTGTGTAAATCAATGAACATATTTTGTAAAGCTTTATTAAACACTACGATAGTAATTGATGCAGAATAGTCTTGTGTTTAGGTAACTAATATCGATCGCCATCCGTTCCTAGAGTAATCATCATCTAATATGATAATTGATTTGCGAAACTCCCAATACTATTTCCTTCCAGCCTGCTATTTCCTTGGTTGGGGCGAGACTTATCAAACTGGGTTTTTCCCTAAGACTCTTAAACGGGGCCATTTAAGTTTGATTTGCGCGACTTTCTACACTGGGTTTAGGACCCTAGCCCTAGTGTTTAACATCAGTTTACTTGCTCTCAAACATGCAAAACAAACTCTCAATTAAGAACTTTTTTTTTAAGGTGAAGTTTATGACTCAACTTTCGTCAGTCTTTTACGACTAAACACCAACGGTATTTTTCTATTTTTGACCTGTCAGGCTGAATAATAATAATATAAATGAAAAATAAAAAATAAAAATACAAGACTTTCATTCATTCAACATAAAAAAGTAGGATACAAGCACGTTATTGCGTTGCCCATTGGACCGAATTGACGTGGGACCGAATTGCCGTGGGGCCGAATTGCCGTTAGACCGAACTGACTGGGACCGGCTGATTCGCGGTAAACCAGGGCGTTTTGGTAAGACTGGGAATTGGCATGGGACCGAACTGACGTGGGACCGGACTGGGTTTGGGACCGAATCGACCTGCATTCAAAACATTCACTTGGCCGAAGTGACAATACTAGTCTGTGAAGAAACTAAAATTTTCATCCATTTGATTTGGTCATGGGTCATAAGCCATTTTCACTGTTGCTATCTGACTGTGGTGGTGCTCCGAGTGATTGGTATTGGAAATTAGGCGTGATTGGTGGCCGATTGGTGAAGAAATGTAGACGTAATTACCATGTTACAGGTACGGTATTTAAAGAGATTCTGTAAAAAATTTGACTGGATTTGCCGTTGTCACCCGGACATCACAGCTGACATCACTCAAGCTTGAGTTGACGAGTCGTCCCATCATTCAAGGTCAATTGAATCTGGACATGTGTGTCCGTGAATTGTTTTTACCGTAACGTGGTAACCCTGACAATCACTGACATGATTCAAATTGCAATGAAATATTTTCGTCTGCGTTTGTGGACTTGACCTGAGCTTTAGGTGGGCCGAAGTGTCAGTGGCTAAACATGCTAAAAATCGATATGAGAATGTATTATGGTTTATTAAAGACACTATCACTGATCTGAGTATCACATCAGTGATTTGCTAAATCACAAATCGAAAAAATCATAAAATCTGCATTTTTGCATGTATACAACAAGTACAAGGGTACCTATACTCTGTCCAGGTATTTATTTTCTCCTCCATTGCCGCTTCTAATCACGAACCGTACGCAGCCCAAATTCACCTCAATCATATCAATTAACAATTTGGAAGAACAACACAGCTAATCCTAGATCAACCATCAGACCGTCGCGGTGTAACGATCAAACACTCGTCGCATGTATTTGGTGCGTAACACTGCAGCACAAAGAAGCGCGTTAGCAACGGGAAAACCAACCCCGCGAAAAGGAAGAAAATAAAACCTGGACAGAGTAATAAGCCGTGAGCGGGCCTGACGTCACATCGCGGTGAAACCAAAGGGGAAGCCCAGGGAGTCCCCAAAGCGCGGTGAAAACAACTGCCAAATTGGCGTCTTTAATTAAAAGTTCACAGTAAGAAACTCTATCAGGAGGTATCACCTGATAGCGCCTTTACAAGCACTAAAATTGCTTCACTGTGTGGTTCAAATGGGAGAAAAATCACTTAAAGTCTGACTCAGAGATTTCGAAATATTATTTTTTGTGTAATAATGAAAAATAGTCAGCTCGAAAACTAAGATAGTACCCTCAAATGCACATTCCGAAATTTGAGATGTATCGGATTTTTCTTTTTGATGCAGTAACATTGAGGTTTAAGTAATTACGTCCCTAGTATACTGTGCATAACAAAATCCGGATCCGGAATTTTATAACAAAAGGTGGGATTTGTCTATATAAGGGAAATTCGATTTCGCTTACGCAATTCACACAGTGTTATTATAAGGGAACAAGCATTTGTACATGCAAAAAACACGATTTTTTTGAAATTGAGGGCGCCCTCCTAGGAAATCTCTGAGTCTGCCCTTTAAATGATCAAACTTAGAACTAAATCTAAGACTTCTAAGAACAAGGGGTGCACGTTTGATTATGAACTAGGACTATAGTGAACACAATTTTTACAACCTCATTGCACGCTACAGGTTCTTGTATACGGAAGTGCTTCTAACGTGATGCGAGTACGCCCCAATTAAAAAACGTTCATCACAGTACTCCTTTTACTAGCTCCAACCATTGATACTCTCCCACAGTCTCAAGGCTACGCTTAGTATAATACCAGTGTACAGTGCGAGTCAATAAAAACACACATTCAATGAAAGATTTTTTCTTCAAATGGTTAACGTTATTTTTGCTTCAATTTTTTGACTTTGGTTGTTTCAGAGATAAACAGGCTATCAGAAGATTTTTTATCTTGTGTCTTTCGGACTTTGGGGTTCAGAAACTATGTCAATTTTGCGGAGAGACCTAGAAATTCAGTTTTGCCGATTTTAGCCATACAATGCGAATAGACTGACACCGACGTATATCATAACCCATCATAAGGCAAAAGACAATTCACATCTGCATTTCAGATTTTACGATTTTCTTCTCCAGAAAAAAAACATATCAGTTTTGGAATAAAATGGTCTATTGTGTAACATAATAAAGTAAAATATTTTCACAAGGAAATTACATGTCAATCATAAAGAGTCCATTTATTGAAAATCACTCCATATCAGTCTCAGTTCATGAAATAATGAATCCAGTATCACAAATACAGTAGACCATCGTCCATACATGCCAGAACTAAAGCTGAAGTTTTCTGTAAATACATCGATTAAACTTAAATCAATATCGCACTGCTTGTTTTTTTTTTCAAGCGGAATACAAACTTTCTAATGGTTTCCCTTTGCTCCCACGTTCGTTGTAGGTCACAACCATGAATCTTGCTGAACCAAAGGTAAACTTTGGCTTACAAACAACCAGCTCTCTTTAATTTCTAATTTGGGAATTGAAAACATTTTTTTTACTTACCATTTTCTTTTGTAATCTCTGGGTTTATTTTTATAATCCTTCAATTACTCTCCCACCTTCTAATATGTTTAACACTCATTTGGTGTTAAATGTTTGTACTAAAATCACTGCGGAAGACATGTTACTCTATGTAAGCGATGATCTTTGTTTGGCTCAATATCGCCCAAACAGATTTTTAAGTCTCTCAGCAAATAGGCGTAACTTCTGTCTCCAAAAGTCCAAATGACAACAAATAAACGTTCTGAAAGCCGGTTTATCCTTCTATAACCATAGCAAAACATTTGAGCAAAAACAATTCTAACTATTTTATTATTTTTTATTCTGGATGTAGGTTTTTTTGGGACTAGCACTGTATAGTCTCCGTTAATTGTTTGAACTAAGTGCTGTACGCAGTACTGACTTGTGCGGACCTAACAAGGGTGTATCGTGTGTCTATTTTGACGTTGTGTTTCCGCGCTGTCTACAGCAGTGCGACGTTCCCGCACACACGCAGCAGATTGTTCGAATTAGTTCAAAATCAATTCTAAAAAACAAAAGGGGTTTATTGCGGAACCAACTATGGGCCCGTTTCACAGTACAATTGCCAACTTTTGAATTTTCAATTAAAACCTATAGGATCTTTACAGGAAGGTGATACAGAGTCACTTTTTGTGTTTTTACTTAGATCTCTAAGTTAGACCACCTCCCATACCTAACCCACTTATTGGTGCTTGTATTTCAGGAGAGGGCCCACACAAAATGGTCAAATTATTGACTATATGGACCTCAACCAAAAAGACATGCATTTGTTCAGGATGCCAGAATTAGCTATGTAGAACCTGTCAATTTTTAGTTGAGTGCTTTTAGGGCAACTAGTGACACTTATTACCATGTTAAAATAAGGTGTAGCAGAGTGCTCAAAAAACTGATATGGAGCAATCAAAAGTGAGTGTATGGAGTGACATTTACGTTCACATTGGAATACATTTTATTCAATGACACGGACAACTCCTGTGGTGGATATCGGTGGCATTTATTGATCATTTACAAAGAAAAGCCTCATGATAATGCCACACAAAATTATATGACTGGTCCTTGAATTAATGCCGATATGGTTATTCGAAATCTTGTCCGCAATTTTCCGTTCCCAATTTTCACGTCCAACACTTTTTGCAGAAGCCATGTTGTCTTTATGAAGTAATTTCTATGTTTGGTGTTATTTAGCTCTGAAGCACCACTTTCAACTGTACTAGTATAAAATGTACTAAAAGTTTTTTGACAACCACTGTAAAATGGCTTGGCTCTATCAACAATAAATTTCTGTTCACACCTGTCACGTCCAACACATTGGTCACGTCCCAACACACTCGAGTTGGCAAAATCTCAAAAACGAGGAGGTCCTGCAACTTTAAATTTTATAGTATGTTTCCTAGTTGTTCCCTTGGGTTTGTGAACTACCCACTTACTTTGAGTGCGATCCGTTTTAGTAAATTGTCATCAAAAAATTGCCCCGTTCACATTATCAATTTGTCACGTCCAACACAAAGCTTCAATCAAGCAACCATGCAAATCTAACAGCTTTGGAATATTGGAATCATGCAAGATGAAAGAAAGCATTCACTAGGGGAAGTTAGTAGTGTTTCATCTTTATAGGAGCTTAAAATCAGTTTTTGATTTTAATAAATGTCAAGAAGATAAGATGTTTAAGGTCCAAATTCCGTTCACATGTCCCGTCCAACCACTTTGGACATAAATCTAATTATCTCAATTGGTGAATTTGGCTGCATTCATATTAACAAATGTTCTTCAGCCTACAACTAATCACTTCAATGAAAAAATCACTCTGCTCTGGTTTGCTTTTTTGATTTTATAAATAAAACTTTTTTATGTCAGGAACCTGTTTTTTTGGATAATAGAAGCAAAATGTCAAGAATTGTCAAAATTCAAGCGTCAATGTTCATATTTCAGCTGGTATTACCTGAAGGTGCATACGTTACATTTATGATGAAGACAATCTAAATTTCTTTGCAATAAATCTAAATTTCCATTAAAACTATGCATTTTTTTACAAAATGGCTCACTTTCAACTCTCCTGATTAAAAAAGTAATAAAGGTAAAGGATTCGGTGGTTCTTCTATTTTTTCCTTAAATTTATAGTCTTATACACATTAGAAAACAAATAACAAGCTTGACACTGAGTTTTTGAAAAATGACCCCCAGGTTGACAAAAATTTGGCAATTACTGTGAAACGGGCCCTATATAAATGGGTCCTATTTTTTGTACAATTTCGTCCACTAGAAAAGGGGTCGATTTTTTTTACCCGGCGGACTCACACCTATACCCAATTTTTGGGTTAAGTCCCCCCCCGGGCTATGTGGCTAACGCCCGCTCAAACCTTAAACAGTGCACGAGACTCGTAGAGATTTTGAGGCACCCAGATATTGTGTGGCATATAGTAATGTCATGATATAGATAGACACTCAATAGATGTCTTACCTTGTATTTGGCTCATGTCCTTAAAAAGAGAAAAAATGTTGATTTTGATGGTGTTATCAAACAAGGCCTGAATTTCGTATTTGCGCATACTCACATTAGAATCACATTTTGTACAAAGAAACATTTCTTCAGCTTAATCCTTTTAGATAGGATGTTTTTTGATGGAAAGCTTTACAATCAGGGCAAAAATCATACTTTTATTTTTTTAAGGGACCCCCCCAGTGGCCGTAACCAGCGGGGGGGGGGGGGGGGGGGGGGCACAGCCCCCCCCCAAACAGAACCGCTTGCCCCCCCTCAGCCCCCCCAAATGAACTTACTTTTTTGATACGTTCTGGAGAAGGACCTAAATTTGCCCCCTCAAAAAAAGCCTTGGCACCCCTTCAGCCCCCCCCCCCCCATTTGCAAGGTCTGGTTACGCCACTGGGGACACTGGATGTGTGAAACCTCTCGTTACACCTTTAAGCCTTAACCATCTTTTGCTGCAGTTG